>CAUYLG010026005.1:0-61453 GCA_963573385.1 Cacajao melanocephalus | reverse complement strand
TGGAAGCTTCCAACTTCACCCTCTTGGAACTCAGAGATGCCCAGTTCCAATTCACTGGAGGAGTGAGGCCACATGGCAGAGAACTGAGGCACTGCACTGCCAGCCCGCACCAACTGCCAGACCACCCTGAACCTTCTGGCCTCAGCCTCCTTGAGTAGCTGGAACTAAACGTGTGTGCTACCACTTCTGGCTTTTTTTTTTTTTGTGGGACAAGGTCCCACTATGTTGCCCAGGCTGGTCTTGAACTTCTGGGCTCAAGTGATCTTCCCACCTTGGCCTCCTAAAGTGCTGGGATTACAGGCATGAGCCACCACACCAGCCATCTATTCATTTTCTTAATAGTGTCTTTTGATGTGTAAAAGCTTTTTATTTTGATGAAGCCTTGTTTATCTTTTTTATTTTTTCGTTTATGGTCTGTGCTTTTGTTGTCGTATCTGAGAATTTTTTGCCCAACCCAGACTGTCTCATCCTTGGCACTATTGACATTTTAGGCCAGATAATTCTGTGTTGTGGGGTTGTGCTATGCGCTATTGGGTGTTCAGTAGCAACCCTGGCCTCTACCCATTAGATGCTAGTGTTAATCTACCCCTCTTCCTGGTTGTCACAACCAAAAATGTTTCTAGACGTTACTAAACATTCTCTAGGAGGCAAAATTACTCCTAGTTAGAAACCATTGGCCTAAGCCAACATTGCAAAGATTTTCTCTTATGTTTCCCTCTAAGGGCTTTATTGTTTTAACTCCTATGTTTAGGTGTAGAACCATTTTTAGTTAATTTTTGTGTGTGATGTGAGATAAAGATGTAAATTCATCCTTTTGCATATGAATATTCAGTTGCCCCAGTACTATTTGTTGAAAAGACTATTATTTGACTCATTGTATCACTTTGTCAAATTGCACCTTTGTAAAAAAATTAATTGACTACAAATATAAAAAGTTATTTCTGGACTCTCAATTTTGTTCACTTGATTTATATGTCTAGCTCTATGCTAGTACCACGTGGTGTTATGTACTGTAGCTATATAGTAGGTTTCAAAACATGAGTCCTTCAACTTTGTTTTTTTTTTTTCAAAATTGTTTTGTTTAATATTCATTCATTTATTTGTTTGTTTTTGAGATAGAGTCTTGCTCTGTCGCCCAGGCTGGAGAGCAGTGGTGCAATCTTGGCTCAATGCAGCCTCTGCCTCCCAGGTTCAAGCGATTCTCCTGCCTCAGACTCCCAAGTAGCTGGGACTACAGGTGCCCACCACCACACCCGGCTAATTTTTGTATTTTTCGTAGAGACGGGTTTCTGGCCTCAAACTCCTGACCTTGTGATCCGCCCACCTTGGCCTCCCAAAGTGCTGCGATTATAGGCTTGAGCCACCGTGCCTGGCCAATATTCATTCACATTTAATGTATCAGTTGATATGGTTGGCTTTAATTCTGCCATTTGCTATCAGTGTTCTATTTATCTTTTTGTTCCTCTGTCCTTCCTGCCTTCTTTTGTATTAATACATCTGCAGCTGCCCTTTGTATTAGGCAAATATTTTTTAGTATACTATTTTAATTACCTATTAACTTTTTAGCTGTATTTGCCTTTTTAAGTTGGTGCTAGGGATTCAGTATGCATCTTTTACTTATCACAACCTACTTCGTGTTAATACTGATTTATTACTGGTAAAATATAAGAACTTTGCACCAGTATGGCTCCATTTCTGTTCCTCTTTTGTGCTCTTGTTGCCATATATGCTACATTTATATTTATTATCAACCCAGTGCTATAAATAGTCATATATCGTTTAAAGAAATTAGGGGAAAGAACGTGTGTGTGTGCGTGTATTTCCACCTACATATTTACCATTTCCAGTGCTCTGTAATGCCAGTCTCTTAACAACAAATTATGTTTTTTTTTTTAATCTGGAATTTTCTTTAGTTCACCTTTTTTTTTTTTTTAACTTGCTACCTTCATTTTTGAAGCATAGTTTCACTACATACAGAATTCTTGGTTGACAGGGCACAGTAGCTTATGCCTATAATCTTAGCACTTTGGGAGGCTGAGGAAGGTGGGTCACCTGAGGTCAAGAGTTTGAGACCAGCCTGGCCAACATGGTGAAACCCCATCTCTACTAAAAATACAAAAAATTAGCTAGCCATGGTGGCACATGCCTGTAGTGACAGCTACTCGGGAGGTGAGGCAGGAGAATCACTTGAGCCCGGGAGGCAGAGGTTGTAGTGCGCCGAGAAGACGCCGCTGCACTCCAGCCTGGATGACAGAGCGAGACTCTTCCGACTCAAAAAAAAAGAAAAAGAATTCTTAGTCACCAGGTATTTTTTCCCCAGCGCTTCCAATATATAACACTTTTTTTTTTTTTTTTTTTTTCCTGAGATACAGTCTCACTCTGTTGCCCAGGCTTGAGTGCAGTGGCGTGATCTTGGCTCACTACAACCTCTGCCTCCTGGGTTTAAGCGATTCTCATGCCTCAGCCTCCCGAGTAGCTGGGATTACAGGCAGGCACCACCACACCTGGCTAATTTTTGTGTTTTTGGTAGAGACGGAGTTTCACCATGTTGGCCAGGCTGGTCTCAAACTCCTAACCTCAAGTGATCTACTAGTCTCAGCCTCCAAAAGTGCTGGGATTACAGGCATGCTCCACTGCTCCTAGCCCCATTGTTTCTGATAAGAAGCCAGCTGTTAATTGTATCTTTTATAATTGTTTCCCTGTATGTAATGGGTTATTTTCCCCTTGCTTTTGAAGATTTTTTTTCTTTGGTTCTCAGCAATTTGGCTATGATGTACTTAGGTGTGGGTTTTTTGTGTTTATCTTTTTTAGGGTTCATGGAACTTCTTTTTTTTTTTTTGAGATGGACTCTTGCTCTGTTGCTCAGGCTGGAGTGGAATGGCACGGTCTTAGCTCACTGCAACCTCGTCTCCCAGGTTCAAGCAATTCTCCTGCCTCAGCTTTCCGAGTAGCTGGGATTATAGACGCCTGCCACCATGCCTGGCTAATATTTCTATTTTTAGTAGAGACAGGGTTTCTCCTTGTTGATCAGGCTGGTCTCGAACTCCTAACCTCAGCCTTGGCCTCTCAAAGTTAGGATTACAGGCATGAGCCACTGTGCCCAGCCCAGAACTTCCTGGATCTATAAGTTACAGTGTTTTGTCTTTGTTTTTGTTTTGTTTTTTCACCAAATTCAAGTAGTGTGTAACCATTATTTACTCAAGTGTTTTTCTCTGCCCCTGTCTTCTTCTGGAAATCTAGTTGCACACATGTTAGAATGCTGATATTGTCTAACAGATTTCTGAAGGTTTCTTTATTTTTATCTAATGTTTGTTCTCTTCTTTGAGCTGGATACTTTCTCTTGATCTATCTTTCCATTTAACTGATTCGTCTACCCTTTTTTATCTGCTGTTGAGCTCATCTACTGAATTCTTCATTTTAGTTGTACGTTCCAGTTCTAGAGTTCCCATTTGGTTCCTTTTTATAGTGTCAATTTCTCTGTTGAGATTTCTTGTTTTTCACAGATTCTTAGTATTTTTTTGGACTTCTGAGCACATTTTCCTTTATTTCTTTGAACATATTTATAATAGCTGATTTGAAGTCTTTTTCTACTAAGTCTAACATCAGGGCCCACTCAAAGTTAGTTTCTCTTGTCTATTTTTACACCAAGGACAGGTCACACTTTTCTGTTTCTTTGCCGTATGTAGTAATGCATTTGGTTGACAACCACACGTTATAGATAATGTGTTGTGATTCTAGATTGCATTTTGTTTTCCTGAGCGCTGTTGCTTTCATTCATTTGGTAAGCAGTTAACTTGCCTGCTCTTAAACTGAGAAATGTACCTTCCCTGTAGAATGCAGCCACTGGTGTCTCTCTTTAACTTTTTCTCCAATCCTAAGTCTCCCCTGCATAATGTAACTGTTGTTTGGGATGGAAATTATGCCTAGACACCTCAAGCCAGTAAGGTTTCCGCCTTCTGCTGCTTGAGCTGTGTGTAGATTGAGGAATACATTTGCAAGCACAAAAAGTTATCTGCAAGTTTCCCCACACTGCCAGTTTCCTCTGAGTTCCTTGGGGTTTTCTGCATGTACCTGTAATTGAGCAGTCAGAGATGTGTGGAGTTGGTAACATCTCTGAGCTTCTGCAGCTCTCTTGCTTCCAGATGTCCCCCTTCAATTTCTAGCAGCTGTGCCTGCCACTTGCCCACTACCATGTTCACACCTCCACGCCCTGGGGTTTCACTGCCTACAATCAATGGGAATGCCTCCAGGCAGGAAGGCCATGAACACACCATTCTCACCCAGTGCCTTAGCACTTCCCTGCCAAGCAAGTACTGCTCAGATTGTTGCCTGCCATTGGTCATTTCCCTGTGTCCTGGAGTGATTATTTTTAGTAAACATGTCACATTTTGCACTTGATATCTATAGAAAGGAATTGCCTGACCTGCTCATGTTCTTGCAGCCAGAAATCATCAGGCTCTGGGGATATACCAGTAAAAGCAAAATAGACGTCCTGTTCGGAGAAGGCAGGCCTTAAACAAATAAGCAAAGAGAGATATGAGTCAAGCGGGGATGCCTGCTGCTTTGCAGAGGGGTGGGGCAGGGGGAAGAGCAAGTGGCAAGGCCCTGAGGCAGAAGCATGGTGGGGGGCCTTCCAGGAATAGGAAGAATCGGGGAGTGAGTGGGAGATGAGGCCAGATTGCCTAGGGCCTTGGGAAGAACTTCGGCTTCTATTCTGAGAGAGGAGGGAAGCTGTTAGAAGTCATTAATGAGGAGTGATTTATCAGTCCTCTTGCATTCTTAAGTTCCCAAAGTGCTAGTTTACTGATTTACAGTGAGAAATAAAACTGCCTGAGTGAAATCATTGACTGGGTTGGGCTCTTCCTGGGACTTGAACTGAGCCCGAAGGCGCTGGGACCAGGTAGCCTTATAGAGCTGATGAACATCCAGGTGGTGGTGGCATTTGGGCTTAGCCAGATGTCCCCCGTCCTAGGATCAGGAGCCCTGTTCGGATCCTGATTCTGCCATGTACAAGCCTTAGTTTCTCTAAATGGGCTAAAACTAACTGCCACGAATCTGAGCAGTGCTCAGCCCAGCATCTCACCCCTGTGCTGGGCACTAGTAAGGGGTTTTAACCCAGATGTGGGCATAACAAACACCTGAAGCTCATAAGTCTCCTGGTGATCCCAGGTACCCAAGCTCCTTAAATTGCTAAGTGACTGGGGACTCTTCCTCTCCCTCACACTTTGCTGTCATCTTCCAGATGGTGTCTCCACACTGTGGCTCATCATTCTGGAAGTCACTTTCATCTCCCCCTTCATTTCCTTTCTGCTCCACATCCTGGCTTAAGCCTCATACCCCTCTTTGTACTAACTTCCCAGCCTTCAGTCCCTGCCCCTCCCAGCTTGTCCTGCATGTGGCCACCAGACCATCTTCTTAAAGCAGAGCTTGGACCACATGGTGACATGATCACTTAATTTTTAAACTAGAGAACATTTTAAACTTTTCAGAAAGAACAGAAAATAATATAACAAGACATCTGTAGCTGTATCCCTTCATCTCCCTCCCCTCCCTCTCCCCTCAGAATTAACCACTATCCTAAAGTTGGGGTATAAATTTCACAGAGGATTCTGTGCTTTCATAATATATACTGTTATGGTTTTTAATTTTACATAAGTGGCTAGCATTATATGAGTTGTTTACTTGCTTGCTTTTTTCATTCAACATTATGTGTTAGTATATTAGAGGTTTACTCATACCAAAACACACCACCCAGTTCACCCACTCAGCTGCTGTGTGTGTTATTTCAGTGTTAGAATAAGCCCCTGTGTGTTTCTCCTTCCTTTCCTGTGTTTTTCACAGTGCAGCAAAGAGCTTCCTTGTCTTTGTGTCCTTGTACACCTGAGTGTTTCTCTACAGATTACACCTAGATGTTGAATTGCTGATGCAGGGGGATGAGGGTCTCATCTTTACTAAATCCCGACAAATTGCTCCCCAAAAGGGCTGGTCTATTTGCACATTCACATGATGCTTTTTAAAACACATTCTTAGGCCAGGCTCAGTGGCTCACACCTGTAATCCCAGCACTTTGGTAAGCCAAGGCAGGTGGATCACGAGGTCAAGGAATTGAGACTATCCTGGCCAACATGGTGAAACCCCGTCTCTACTAAAAATTTAAAAATTAGCTGGGTGTGGTGGCATGCGTCTATAGTCCCAGCTACTCAGGAGGCTGAGGCAGGAGAATCCCTTGAACCCAGGAGGCGGAGGTTACAGTGAGCCAAGATCAAGCCACTGCACTCCAGCCTGGAAATGGAGTGAGACTCCGTCTCAAAAAAAAAAAAAAAATTAAAACACATTCTTGCTCTCCATCACCTAGTACAGTCTCAAGTGGCTGATGGTAGTATTCAAAGCGTCACTCATTAAGACCCTGTTTGCCTTTATGTTTTTATTTATATTATTGTGTTTTTTCACCTGTAAAAATAGGGATAAAAATGACAGAGAGGTGAGATCAGCGAGTTCCTCTGTGGCCCCAATGGACAAAAAAATATGGTAATGTCCTTTCCTTCCTTTCTTCCCATATAGTGTCCACTCTCTCGTCCTTCTGGGGCTATACAGAATAAGCCTAATCCAGAAAAGGCAGTGGAAGGGGGTGGCATTAAAGCCAAGGCTGGGACCTGTTTTGATCCCTGGTAGGCGTCTTATTGGCAGGTGAGCTGGTGGTTGCAGTTCACTGAGGTCTTGGACATTCCTGTCCTGTGTCATATATGCATTTGCTCAGCAGCCTCCTCCTGCCCTTATTCCAAGTCCAAGGCAACAGACAACAGGTGGGGCCAAGTGTGGAAACCTCTCTATACCTGCCAGAGACTGGTGAAAATCACAGATGCATGGTTAATACTTGCTGAAGGTTGAGTCAGTGACTGGCTGAATCTGAACACCAAGAAAGGGTTCAGTAGCTAACTCCCTGTGTTTGAGTCCTGCCGGACAATGTACCAGCTGGTTGTGGCCTTGGACAAGCTGGTAAACCTCTCCAAGCCTCAGTGTTCTCATCTGTAAAGTGAAAAAATTAATACCGTTTTCATCAGGTGCTTGCGAGGATCAAATGAAACAATCCGTGTCAAGTGCCAGGCAGACCCAATGCCTGTCAGCTGTTTTTAACACCATCCTCATGGTCTGGAGGCAGACTGGCCTGATGCAAGCAGAAGTCTGCTGGAGTGGAGGCTCCTCATGTGTTGCCTGGCCAGAGTTAGAGAGAGCCAAGGCCAGGGGGTGGCCCAGATGAAGCGGGGATGGAAAGCAGCTGGTGGAGAAGTAAAACACCCTCAGCTGGGAAAGGAGGGGTGGGAGGAGCCCAGAGCCAGGCTGGTCCCAGGCCACACTTTGGGTAGCAGCAGCCTGGGAGTTTTTCCTGAGGTTTTTTCTGTGAGAACTTTGAGATTCATCTAAACAGCATTTCAGAACATACACAGTATATTGAATAATAGTTTTTTCTTTATGCCATTCCTGCTGACATGTAAGAAAATCCTTTGATTGGGTCAGGGGTGTGCCCAGTTCTAGAGTGGTGGTTTCTGCTTAACTAGGCCATCCTCACCCGCTGGAGATTGGGGCGGGGACATGCCCTGCCTTGTTCCCTAAGTCTTTCGTTCTTTGCCCCTTGTCTCCTGAGCACACTCTTGGACCCTCTGTTTGGAAGGGGCTGTGATTTCGGTCACCTCTTCCTCTTCTCCTTACGAAGCACAGTGTCTGTGGTGCTGCTGTGACACTGGGTTCCTCTCCCTGTCATCTCACGGAAGCTTTCTGCTGTCTTTCATTGTCCCGTGGAGCCTCCAGGTCTTCTCATATTCGGTGTATTAAATATTTCAGTAAGCCCTGCTTTTCCTAGGGCAGCTTTGCCATCATCTCCACATTCCTTGCTGTTTTTGCTGGAGTACAGAGAAAGTTTAAGTACATACATTAAGCAGCGAGGGCAAGAGACTGGGAGAATTAGGGAAGTAAGGGTGTTTGGATTCTCTGGTGTCTATCATACGGTTATTTAATGAACTGGTCTGATTGTGAAACCAGCTGTCATACCCTGGGCTGCATTTCTGTGAATAGGGAAATAAATGTAGAGGGAGACTTTTCTGCATCATGGTGAGCCCTCAAGGATCCTGGACCTGCTTCCATCTGCAGTCCTGGGCACGCGCTCAGGAGGAAAGCTGCACACGTGGACAGAGCCCATTCCACTGGGGCAGTCTATGCATCACGCTGCCCGGACTGGTCACCTTAGTCCACCCTCGCTCTCCCATGTGGAATGTTTTTCCCTTATTTTCACAAAGAGTGAGATTTACAATTCAGTGTTCTGAGAAGGTGTCTCAAATTTAAACTGCTTATAGAAATCTTATAATCATTTCAGAGGGAAAACACACTGGATACTTTCACTTGTCGTATGTAAAACCACTTGAACACATTCTGCTCTGCATTCTATCTGTAAGAATCGAGTTTTCAAATGCATTTAGTGGTCACCCTTAGTTTTGTTTTCAGGCCAATTGCTTAGAATCTGGTTTGTCTGGAGTATTATGTATCGAAAGCCTCCAGTTAAGAATCTTGTAGTGTCATGAGGTCACCAAGCTGCCGTGGGGAAGCTTCACATTAGGACATCTAAATTCATCTCAGCTCAAGTGCCTTTTTAATGAGGCATTCTTAATTTCTTGAAGTAATCAGTTATCACTGCTCTCTAACACTGGTAATCTGATGCATTCTGCTGTAGTACATAAAGACCAGTAATTTTAGTAAAATTCCTCCAACAATGGTATTTAAGACCCACCCTAATGAGGCATTTATTCTTGAAGTATTTCTTTATCCATCACTCCCTTACTTCATAGATTTTAAAATATGTCGTTTCATTTGGAATTCACGAGCAGCTCAGACAAGTTAGCACAGTGGCTGGTGCCTTGTTGCCCAGAGCACCCAGCACAGGAGCCTTACACCAGGCTCAACTGCTTGCATGGAGAGACCCTAGCAGAATTCTTCCCCCAAGCGGGGCACAGTGGCTCACACCTGTAACCCCAGCACCTTAGGAGGCTAAGGTGGGAGGATCGCTTGAGGCCAGGAGTTAGAGGTTATAGTGAGATGTGATTGTACAACTGAACTCCAGCAGGAGCTACAGAGCGAGAACTGTCTCTTTAAAAAAAAAAATGGGGGGAGAATCAATGACAGCAGTGCCTTCTCTACCAGCTGGAAGGCCTGAGCTGGCATTCTCAGAGGGTGCCACTTGGCCTCACTTCTGGGTTTGCCTATTTCAAAGAGTCCAGATCCATCTTCAGAGTTGTTTTCATCTGCCTGGCACTGACAGAGAAAGTGGAGCAAGCTCCTGCTATCAGCAAGCATCATTTCTGGGAGGCTCTCTGCTTACATTTCCCACCAAGGGGAGTGGGCTCCTCTGCCTGCAGGTGTTGCTGGGGACAGCTGAGTGAAGCTCTGGCTTCTCTGTTAAGCTGCACTTCCACCTCAACTAGTGCAGCTCGCCTTGCTTCCACTGTCTCCACTCCTGAGCCCTAAGGATGCCTCCGTTTCCTTTTCACCAATCTCAGTGTTTCTCAGAGACCATGGCAGTGACTTGTTTATATCCACACAGTGTCATGGCATTCCAAAATCAGAGAATTTATGAAATTTCTTCCATCAGTAAGTCATGATTTTAAAGGAGGCAGCCAGGTGATCCCACTGACTAGATAGAGAAAAGGAGGCGCTGGCAAGAATCATGTCTTTCTGAATTAGAACCTTGGTACAAAACTTTTTAAACCAAGAACCATCAATTTGGTAATGATTTTCACCTCAGTTTTCTTACATCTATGGATTTTACATTAAAATATTAATAGCGTTTTCCTGCATGTTGCACTAGAGAAACTGAGGCAGCGGAAGCAAACTGTCTCTGTTGTGAGCAGGTCAGCTGTGGGCCCTGGTTCTGCCCCAGGCCCCCTGCTCACACTACTAAGCTGCAATTCAAGTTAACTTTTATTAATGGGTAGCAAATATTAGGATCAAATGCAGAAACTGTCCTGTTTCTGGAGGTTAGAGCAGGCCTATCAATTCTCAACAAATTTAATTATAAAGTACTTTTTTTTTTTTTTTTTTTTTGGCGATGGAGTCTCACTCTGTCCCCCAGGTTGGAGTGCAGTGGCACAATCTTGGCTCACTGCAACCTCTGCCTCCCAGGTTCAAGTGATTCTCCTGCCTCGGCCTCCCGAGTAGCTGGGACTACAGGCGCCCACCACCATGCCCAGCTAATTTTTGTATTTTTAGTGGAGACGGGGTTTCACCATATTGGCCAGGCTGGTTTCGAACTCCTGACTTCGTAATCTGCCTGCCTTGGCCTCCCAAAGTGCTGGGATTATAGGCGTGAGCCATTGCGCCTGGCCTATAAAGTACTTTTAATTTAAAAACAACTTTGTTATAATTTAAAAGAAAAAAAAAACAGGCTGGGTGCAGTATTTTTGGTAGAGACGAGGTTTTTCCATGTTGCCCAGGCTGGTCTCAAACTGCTGAGCTCAAGTGATCCACCTGTCTCAGACTCTCAAAGTGCTGGGATTACAGGCATGAGCCACTGCATCTGGCTCATTTTGTTTTATTTTAATTAGACAATTTTTTTTTTGCGATGGGGTTTCACTATGTTGCTCAGGTTGGACTTGAACTCTGGGCTCAAGCAATCTTCTGCCTCAGGTCCCGAGTAGCAAGGATTATAGGCACGAGTCACTGTACCTGGCTTCATTTTGTTTTGTTTTCTTAAAATTTTTTAAAAATTTTATTTATTTATTAGTCAGGTGTACTGGTACACACCTGTGTTCCCAGCTACTTGAGAGGCTGAGGTAGGAGGATCACTGGAGCCCAGGACATTAAGGCTGCAGTGAGCCCATGATCGCGCCACTGCACTCCAGCCTAGGTGACAGAGCAAGAGACCCTGTCTCAAAAAATAAAAATAATAAATATAATAAAATGAAATAAATATTTAAGTGGATCTCTTACTCACTTTAACTTGTGATTGAAATGTGTTGTTTGCTAGTTTGTGTATATATAAGTTGATTTGCAAGTAAATGGATCTTATATATGTACTTATCCAGGATAAAGAAATACTTTTGTGGCCAGGCAGGGTGGCTCACGCCTGTAATCCCAGAACTTTGGGAGGCCGAGGCAGAGTCAGGAATTCAAGACCAGCCTGGCCAATATGGTGAAACCCTATCTGTACTAAAAGTACAAAAATTAGCCAGGCGTGGTGTCGGCACCTGCTTGGGAGCTACTTGGGAGGCTGAGGCAGGAGAATCATTTGAACCTGGAAGGCAGAGGTTGAGGTGAGCCGAGATCGCACATTGGACTCCAGCCTGGGTGACATAGCTAGACTCCGTCTCAAAAAAAAAAAAAAAAGAAAGAAAGAAGGACTTTCGCTAGCATTGACTGAGGTTAGCCATGGACTGTGTGGTTCTCATTGAAATGGAATGTGGACGTTTGTTTTGTTTCTTAATGTTTCATATTCCCTCCTGCTGGCAGGGAAGTGGTGTCTCACCAATACCTTGGTGAAACTGTGATTCCAGTGCCCATTTCCAGCTGGGGCCTCTGAGGCTCCGTCCCCTGGAGAAGAGATGAAACACTACTCCATGCCCAGAGCTCCCTGCCACTCACTCAGACCACAGAGCTGCTGCTTTGGTTCACAAGGAATCTCATTTTCCTAAAATTCATCATAAAGTATACACACACCCTTTGATCACTGAGATATTGCTATTTTGGTAAAGTAAACTCTAAGCCAGGCAACAACATAAATCTTACATAACCGTCCCAGAGTTGACCTGTGGTAAGGCCTCACATATAGGATTACCTTTAAGGAAATTTCAGGACAGCAAGTCTGCTAGCACTTGGCAGAGCTGCCAACTCAGGTGCCGCAGTAGAAGGTGGCTGCCGTCACCACAGGGCATGAGTCCCAACTAAAGCTTAGGTCGCAGTGGTAACTGTGAGCCTGGGCCCCCGGTGGCGCAAGAGTGATTTCTCCATTTGTGATTAGACAAGAGCAGGGAAGAGAGAGGGACAAGACCCTGGAGTTCAGATACCACCACAGCCCCTACTCCCATCATTCCCTGGGTCCTGTTGAGCTCAGTCCCAGCCAGGCAGCAGGGACCCAGGCTGTCCAGCCTGTACCTCCTCAGAAACAGGTTTCTCTTGCGGAGCCCCAAGGGGCCGAGTCAGAAAGACCTGGGCAGAAAAGGGCTGCCCCAAGCTTAAAGTCCAAACTCCTAGACTCAGAGTTGGGCTACTGCTGTGTACTTGTCACTTCTCTGGGCCTCAGTTTCCACACCAGGAAAACAGGCATAATAAAACAAATCCACACCAAGGCAATGCCCCCAGATGCAAGCTAGCAGGAGTAGTATCTCCTTGCAGCCCCTTCCCTGATTAAGAAGGTGCTGATTGTTGGAAAAGGCTCTGGATTGATCCAAGACCTGCCTCTTATTCTGCTGGTTCAGACCTGCCTTTGAGGACAGCCTAGAGTAAGTCAAATCCGCTTTTCTTAGGACAGCCCATCCCAAGGTGACACCATCTAGTGATGGCAGGTGGCACTGACTGTGTGCTAAAGAGACATTGTAGAGATGGGCAGAGTCCCCCAGCACAGCCTACCCAGGGGCCACCCTAGGACAGGCAGCATCACATTTCAGGGCCCAATTCACAGCCACACCCCCACACCCCAGGCCCAGGAGGTTGAGCCTTCATAGCCCTTGGAAACTGACTCGGGCAAATGAAACTCACCAAAGACCAGAACATCCTGAATGACTAGAAATTAGTTGGAAATGAAGACAGCGTACTCATGTTTGTAGAACAGAGCTTTCTCTTCCTGTTGGCAAGTTTCAAGGAGCCAGTTATATCATTAGATTGTTGGGTGGGCCAGGAGTCAAGGGAAGGACTGGCTAGATGGTGATCTGCCCTCCCCCTGCACCCCAGACCACACCAGCACTTGGCTGCCACCTTCCTCCGGGGCCCCTCCTTTCCCTTTTCCCCATGGTAGCCAGCAGCTTCCTTCTTTTTGAGTGAATAATTTGTATTGCTCTTTATAATTTAACCTGCAAAGGACAGTAAGATCAGCAGAAAGCTTTGGCAGTGACTAGGAAGGAGCAGGGCATCCTCCCCTTTATTTACCTTTGTGTAAATGTGCGTGCCGCTTGCTTGGCATTCCATTATACAAAGCCCTGTGACGTCTCACATAGGTTAATTATATTTTTAACTCTTCTGTTTTTAATTCAAGATCAGAATGTTTCCATCACTCAAGGATCCCTCATAGAAGGATCCCTTTTACAGCCACTGCCATTTCTTCTTTAACACCTGGCAACTACTAATCTGTTATCCATTTCTATAATTTTGTCATTTCCAGAATGTTATATAAATGGAATGATATAGTATGCAGTCATTGAGGACTGGCTTTTTTCACCAACATCACTCTCTGGAGAGTCATCCAGGTTTTGTACACCCGTAGTTCTTTTTCTTTCTGAGTAGTGTTCTGTGGTGTGTGTTAACCACAATTTGTTTACCTGTTCTCTTGCTGAAGGATTTCTGTTGTTTCCAGTTTGGGGCTGCTATGAATGAAACTGCCATGAAACATTTGTATACAGATTTTTGAATGCCAACAAGTTTTTATTTCTCTGGGATAAATGCCCAGGAGTGTAATTACTGGTTCTATATTGTTGCATGTTCAGCTCTTTAGGAAATTGCCAAAATGTTTTTCAGAGGGCCTGTATTGTTTTACATTTCCACCAGCAATGTATGAGTGATCAAGTTTCTCTGCATTCTCGCCAGCAATTGCTATTGCCACTGTTTTTTATTTTTGCCTTTTTTTTTTTTTTTTTTTGAGGCAGGGTCTAACTCTGTCACCCAAGCTGGAATGCAGTGGCGCATTCTTGGCTCACTGCAACCTCTGCCTCCTGGGCTGGGATCTCATGCCTCAGCCTCCAGAGTAGCTGGGATTACAGGTGTGTGCCACCATGCCTGACTAATTTTTGTATTTTTAGTAGAGATGGGGTTTCAACATGTTGCCCAGGCTGGTCTCAAACTCGTGAGCTCAAGTGATTTGCTCGCCTTGGCCTCCCAAAGTGCTGGGATTGCAGACATGAGCCACTGCACCCGGCCTATTTTTGCCATTGTGATAGGCATGTAGTGATATGTCATTATGGTTTTAATTTGCATTTCCCTAATGGCTAGTGATATTGAACTTCTTTTCATGTGCCTACTGCCATCCGTATATCCGCTTTGGTGAAATGTCTCTTCGTGTCTTTTGCCCATTTTCTAATTAGATTGTTTGGGCATTTTGAATGTTGAGTTTTGAGAATTCTTTATATATTTTAGATACTAGTCTTCTGTTGGATATATGGTTTCCAAATACTCTCCCTGTTTGTAGCTTTCCTTTTCATCTTCTTAATAGGGTCTTTGCACTGAGCAGGTTTTTAAATTTTTTGGTGAAATTCAGTTTATCAATTTTCTCCTTGTATGGGTTGTTCTAAAAATGTGTTTTACATTTAAGTCCATGATCCATTTTGAGTTGATTTTTATATGAGATGTGAGAATTAGATTGAGGTTCAGTTTTTTCCTATGAATGTTCAATTTCTCCAGCACCATTCGTTGAAACAGCTATCTTTTCTCATTGAATTTCTTTTGTACCTTTGTCTAAAATCCACAAAACAGTTTTGTATAGGTCCCATTTGGAGTTCTCTGTTCCACTCCAGTGATCTATGTGTCTGCCTCTCTGCCAGTAGCATATAATCTGGATTACGGTAGCTTGAAATCATGTAGATGGATTCTTCCCATATTGTTCTTCTTTTTCAAAGTTTAGTGTTAGTGTGTTCAATTTTCTTTGCCCTTTCCATATAGATTTTAGAATAATCTTACCTATGACTACAAAAAAATCTTGCTGGGATTTTGATAGAAATTTCATTACACCTGTATGTCAGTGTGGGGAGAACTATGTTGAGTCTTCTGATTCATGAACAAGGTGTGCTTCTGTATTTATCTGGATCTTTTATTTCTTTTTCCTTTTCTTCTGAGACAGAGTTTTGCTCTTTTTGCCCAGGCTGGAGTGCAGTGGCGTGATCTTGGCTCACTTCAACCTCTGCCTCCCAGATTCAAGTGATCCTCCTGCCTCAGCCTCCTAAGTAGCTGGGACTACAGGTGCCCACCACCACGCCTGGCTAATTTTGTATTTTTAGTAGAGACGGGTTTTCACCATGTTGGCCATGTATTTTTATTTCTGTGGGATAAATGCCCAGGAGTGTAATTGCTGGTTCTATATTGTTGCATGTTCAGCTCTTTAGGAAATTACCAAAATGTTTTTCAGAGGGCCTGTATTATTTTACATTTCCACCAGCAATGTATGAGTGATCAAGTTTCTCTGCATTCTCACCAGCAATCGCTATTTCCACTGTTTTTTATTTTTGCCTTTATTTATTTATTTATTTATTTTTTGAGATAAGAGTCTCTTTAGCCTGGGCAAAAAGAGCAAAACTCTGTATTTTTGGTAGAGATGGAGTTTCGCCATGTTGCTCAGGCCATGCCAACCCTTCCCCTGATCTTGAACTCCTGACTCAGGTGATCTGCCCCACCTCAGCCTCCCAAAGTGCTGGGATTACAGGCATGAGCCACCACATCTGACAGATTTCTTTCATTAAAGTTTTGTAGTTCTCAGCATACAAATGTACATGTGTTGTTAGATTTATGCCCATTTCTCGTTTTGAGCAATTGCAAATGGTATTGTATTTTTAATTTCAATGTTTGTGTGTTCCTTGCTGGTATAAAGGAATTTATTTTATGTGTTTTTCTTCTATCCTGTGAGCTTTTTGAATTCATTACTTCTAGGAGGATTTTTCTGTGTGTATGTGGTTTTTTGTAGATTCCTTATTTCTACACAGACAGTCATACTATATGCAAATGGGATAGTTTTTCTTCCTTTTATGATCTGTATGGCTTTTATTTCCTTTTTTTTTTTTTTTTTTTGCCTTGTTCGGACTCCTTGCAGGGACTTCTAATGACTGCCAGGTATGAGTAGAATTCCAGCTTCCACGCTTGGCCTGGTTGACACCAGATGATGGGGGTTCCTGGATCCCCCACTAGGCCTCCACTAATGCCTCCCTGCCTAGAAGGAACAAGAGTGCCATGTCATTAATTGCACCCCGAATGACTCATTCTGACACCACCTCAAGAAGGGTGTGAGGGGCATCTGTTCACTGCCAAGTGTGGGTACAAGTCCAAGCTCCCACCTGGTCTCCACTTACATTGTGGGGTGGGGGCCTCCTTACCGCCCAGCAAGGATGGAACTGCTGGCTACTCGGCCTTCTCTGGTATCACTGCCAGGGGTGTTGGGGTGCACGGCCCAGCCTGGTGAGGGTACAGCTGGGGCTCCTGAGGCCCTTGCTGGCGCAGCTGGGAGTGGAGCTACAGTGCTCTCTCTGGTGTTTATTTCCTACGATTTTCTTGTCATGCCAGTCCTTCCCCTGTCCTGGTCCTTTGGCTAAAAAGCAGGCTTTGGGGGACTTTTTTTTTGTCTTCACCATTGACATTTCTGGGTTGTTGATTTCTTGGGCTCCAAGTGTAGCATATATGAAGCAAAAAGAAAACCCAGGCAGCCTGGGTAACACGGCAAAACCTCGTCTGTACAAAACATACAAAAATTAGCCAGGTGTGGTGGCATACACCTATAGTTCCAGCTAGTTGGGAGCCTGAGAGGGGAGGATCGCTTGAGCCCAGGAGATCAAGGGCACAGTGACCTGCGATCATACCACTGCACTGCAGCCTGGGTGGCAGAGCAAGACCCTGTCTCAAAAAAGAAAAGAAAACCCAGGGAAATCAGCAGCTGTCATCCTTGGGTCTCAAGGCCCCTAGGCAGTCTGCCTTCTCTCCATCTTTCAGGGTTGCCTTATGTTTCTTTTATAGGTAGTGTCCAGTGTTTTTGGTTGTACGCAGTGGGAGGAATAGGGAAGGGAACATCCACTCTCTCTTCCCAGAAGCAGGACAGTGCTGCCCTTTTGGTTGAGTCTTGTTACTTATTGGCTGTAAACTTTCTTGAGACGAACAAACCTATTCTAGAGTTTCCTATCTCCCATAAGGCCTGTATATATGAAGGTGCTTAATAGTGACTGACTAGGCCAGCCGCAGTGGCTCACGCCTGTAATCCCGCACTTTGGGAGGCTGAGGCAGGCAGATCACCTGAAATCAGGAGTTTGAGACCAGCCTGACCAACATGGCGAAAGCCTGTCTCTACTAAAAATACAAAAAAATTAGCTGGGTATAGTGGCAGGCACCTGTAATCCCAGCTACTCAGGAGGCTGAGGCAGGAGAATCGCTTGAACCCAGGAAGTAGAGGTTGCAGTGAGCTGAGATTGCGCCACTGCACTCCAGCCTGGGTGACAAGAGTAAAACTCCTTCTCAAAAAAAAAAAAGTGATGAACTGGCTGTTCATATGGTGCCTTGACCTCACAGGGAGAGAAGTTCTGTGAACTGTGATTAGGAGAGACTTTAAAGAGTCTTCTAGAACCTCCGCACACCTAAGTGATGGAGGCTCCCTAGGTGCCCAGCTTCCTGAAGAGGCTGGTTGGCCTTGTGCCTTTTGTCTTCATGGAGAGGTTGGGAGCAGAGGCAGACTGCCCTGAGCCCCCTTGGAATCTAAACCTGCAAGTTGCTGTGGTTGGCCGAATCCTTCTTGTTTCATGACAGCTACACATTCTGGGGAGCCACTCCTTGGGAGCTTGTGGCAGAGTGTCCGGGCATTCACCCCATGTCTCTTGAAACAGGAGGACCATGACATCATGGAAGCCGATCTGGATAAAGATGAACTGATCCAGCCCCAGCTTGGAGAACTCTCAGGAGAGAAGCTTCTGACCACAGAGTACCTGGGGGTAAGTGCCACACGAAGGGTGGGGATCCTGAAACAGAAAGGCCAGGTGGACAGTGATGGGTTTCGTGTTTTCAGTGACACAGAGGGCTTAGTTTTGTTTGTTACCATACTGTGTTGATGAGAAGGTCCACGTTAGCCAGTCTGCTGTCAGTGGCCCTGAAGTGCACTGTGGCCCTAGCTACCTATCACAAGTAGGCAGGTGTACAGAAGGGAGACTGGGGAAAGATAGAGCTAGAAGGCACATGCCAGAGGCCTTTGGAACATCAGAAGGTGTGCCTCACCTCCATAGTCATCGCCTGCCATCCCACTTTTTCATTTCTGCATGCCTTGTGTATTGGAAGGGAATACTGCGGTAGACTTGCAAGTCATTGGCCCAAAGGTGTTGGCTGAAGCCATCAGAGCCCATGAGGTTACCCACTGAAGCACAGTGTAGGTCAGCAAGGAGGGGCATTCCAGCAGTTAGGAGTGGGAGAAAGGAGGGGGCCCCCAAGAAGGCCAGTAAGTGAGTAGTCACAGGCTCCTAAGGAGAACTGAAGAAGGTTATGGAAACAGAAGGGAGGGTCTTTCAGGATGGAGCCAGTGGTCAGTCTAAGCATCCAGGAGGTCTGTGGAGTCATCACCTGGGATGGGGCCTTAAGCTGACCTCTGAGAGCTCCCGTTGGCTCAGATGCTCAGCCAGCTCCAGAACCTCTGGCTTACGACCCACCAGCTAAATAGGGCAGGGTGTGAGTCAGGAAAGCAGCCACTCCTCAGGAGAGGACAGCGGCCAGGGCCCACAGGTGTCTCAGAGAGCAAGTGGGGCAGCCAGGTGGCGCAGGTGGGATGCTGGAGAGTCAGGGTTTGGAAGGGAGGAACAATTGCCAGGAACCAGGACCAACTCAGACTAAAACCCTGTGTGGGACTGCTGAGCACATAAAGTAGAAGAGTTACTGAAAGAGGCTCCTAGGCCGGACATGGTGGATCACCTGAGGTCAGGAGTTCGAGACCAGCCTGGCCAACATGTTGAAACCCTGTCTCTACTAAAAATAGAAAAATTTTCTGGGCATGGTGGCATGTGCCTATAATCCCAGCTACTCAGGAGGATGAGGCAGGAGAATCACTTGAACCCAGGTGGTGGAGGTTGCAATGGGCCGAGATCGCGCCATGGCACTCCAAAAAAAAAAAAAAAAAAAAAGAGGCTCCTGGAAATTTGAAGCTGGCAGTTGCCTCGGTCAGTTGCTTGAACCACAAAATCTCATAGCCAGCAGGTTGGTGTTGGAGAAGAAGGGTGGAACCAGTGTCTCAACAGTTGACTGGCACAACCAGAGCCTTGGGAAGGAGAAGGATGGTGCATGCATGTGGCCTGAGCCTTCATGGGAGCAGCTGGAAGCAGAAGGTGCCCTCCAGGTCCCATGGCCACCCCCCACCCAGACCCTCCGTAACTCCCTAGGACACTGGGCCCCTGCTCACCTGGCCCTTGTCCCTTCCTCATCATCTGTGGAACTTCAGGGGCTCCAGGCTGGAGTGCAGTGCATGTTGGTGGGACTTCAGGTTGCAGACAGCCGCAGTCCAGATCATGTGGCTTTGTAGATCATGGCAAGGGTTTGGATTTTACTCTGCAAGAGCTAGGATGCCACTCGAGGTGTGAGTGAGGAAGTGACTCGGTTTGACTCATGTTCTGACACACCCACTTATATTTTCACTCTGCTGCATTGTGAAGAAGGCAGGGAGGTGACTGATGGAGGCAGGGGGCGGGGTGGGGGTGGCAGGGAGCCACCATGGCCTCCATCAGGAGGGGCTGCTGGGTAGTACCTGCCATTCCTTAGAACATCTCAAGGATCAAAGGAGTCTAATTGACCTGGAGCTGTTTACACTGGGTCACATGGGGAGGTGCTCAGGAAAGGTCAGAAGTGCAGCAGTCAAGGTTCCAAGTTGTTGATGGAAGTCTAAGCCATGACTAGGCCTTTGTTTCCCTCTGGAAGAACGCTGGCTTTGTCAAAGAGACTGCGCCATGTGATAGGATAGAAGTGTCTACAAGACACTCCTGCTTCATGGGCCAGCGATGAGGAAAACAGAGCAGGCAGATTGGTCAAGCTTCCTCAGATGACACGTGGTGATAGCCGTTGAGACCGCGGTGCATGTAGCCCTGACCGCACTGTCGCACAGATAGACATGCAGGCACGTAAACGTGAGCAAGGGTGTCCATCTGTAGCCAGGCCAGACAGAAGCCTGAACACAGCCCTCAGTCAGTAACTTACAGTGAAATGCCATGGGTGGGATCTTCTGTTGATATGGTAAACATCTTTGGCAACAACAAAAAAGCAGGATGCAGAATGTGATGGGGCTGCTAGTTTAATCATACAGATTGGTGAGGCGCAAAGGGACAGAGCTTTCGAATCAGGAACCGCAGTTTAGTGGCATCTGGAAATGGTACCATTTTACTATAATATGTAGTTCTAAACCTCCTAAATGTTTATGCTTGATCCTTTTACTAGAAGGAAACTATGGGTGGAGATGTGAGTAGTGAGAAACACAGAAAGAACCTGCTGTATAAATGGGAAGACCAAGTACAATTTGGTATTTCCCATGGCTGCAGTAGCAAAGCACCACTAACTCCAGACTTAAAACAACAGAAATTGGCCGGGCATGGTGACTCATGCCTGTAGTCTCAGCACTTTGGGAGGCCGAGGCAGGTGGATCACTTGAGGTCAGGAGTTCAAGACCAGCCTTACCAACATGGAGAAACCCTGTCTCTACTAAAAATACAAAATTAGCTGGGCATGGTGGCACATGCCTATAATCCCAGCTACTCAGGAGGCTGAGGCAGGAGAATCTCTTGAACCTGAGAGGCGGGGGTTGTGGTGAGCTGAGTTTGTGCCATTGCACTCCAGCCTGGGCAACAGGAGCAAAACTCCGTCTCAAAAAAAAAACAGCAGAAATTTATTCTTTCTTAGTTTTGGAAGGCAGAAGTTCAAAATCAAATCAATGTGTTGTTAGGGCTGAGCTCCCCCGAAGAACTCTGCGGGAGGACCCTGCTTGCCTCAGGCCGTCCTTGGCTTGTGGCTGCAGCCTGCCAGTCCCTGCCCTGGCTTCACATGGCCTTCCCCTCTTCTGTCTTTTCTAAGGACACTTGTCCCCCGGGTGACCCAGGATGAGTTCTTCATCTTAAGGGTCTTCATCTTAAGGGTCTTTATTATATCTACAGGGATCCTTTTTCCAAATAAACTCATTCACAGTTTCCAGGGGTCAGGACATGGACATAGCTTTTGGGGGCCACCATTCAACCGACCACACCAAGTCACTGTAGGATCTCACGAATATTTTGATTAGAAAATTTAATGTGCCACCTTGTCACCTGGTCTTGTGATCTGACATATCAGCCTGCCAGCCTCTGTGTGCTGGGTGGGGGATCTCAGAAGACAGGGACCCATCTTGCCATGCCCTGGCTCTTGTGGTGCATAAAAAGCCTTTAAATTCACTTTTTTGTCACATTTTGTTTGTGTGCCAAGCTGGGGAGCGCTGAGCAAGATAGAAGACATTTTACTGGGAATATGTGCCTGAAAGTCATGACCCAGCCTCTTGTTCTCATGTCCTGGGTACATTGCAGACTTTTCAAGATGAGTCTAAAGATCTTGGCTTTTTGAAACATTTTGTCAGAAAATTATATTTGAAAAGCTTCGATTGAACCTGTGCCATCTGCCCAACACAGCAGAATGCCGAAGAGGCTTAAGACACAGCTGTTACCTTCAAAAAGTTGACAGAAGGCACCAAACAGATAAAACTGCTCTTGCTGGGTGGTGTAGATAACAGCTAGGAGTGGTCAGTGGCCGGCAAGTGTGATCTTGTAAAGCGAGAGCTAGTCCCAGACCACTGAATCTGGGTTCAGGATAGAGTCTAGGCCCTACCCCATACCTCCTGACCATAATCCCAGGAACTAGTCATGGTGCGCGCCAGTTATTTTAAAACCAGCCAGCAGCTTGGGGGGTAAGGGTGGAGGTGCGACTGGAGCGTCCACCAGAGTGTTCAGTGTTGAGAGGAAGCTCTCCCCAGGATCCTGGACCAGTAGCCCACCCCTTCCCTGCAGGGCCACACTGCTAGTCCCCACACTCCAGGTCTATCCACACAGTTCCTCTGCTCTGCAGAGCACAGGCTATGCAAAATGCTGAACAGCACGAAGATCTCTGAAAGCTAGTGACGGAGAACAAGTCACTCTTCTGAAGCTTGCAGAAAAGTGGCGATGGCCCCGTGAGATATGTTGCTTACTCGTAATTCTAGTGAAGCCATGGGCTGTGTTCTTCTTCAGGCTGTGAACGTCAGAGTTCAAGACTGCTGACTTTCCTCCTGCTTCTCCTGCCTCTAGTATTTGTGAAATTTTTAGTGCCATGCGTACTGTGCTGAGTAATCAACAACACCTCTGGCTGGGCGTGGTGGCTCATGCATGTGATCCCAACACTTTGGGAGATGAGGCAGGAGGATCGCTTGAGCTCAGGAGTTCAGGACCAGCCCAGGCAATGCAGGGAAACCTTGTCTTTACTAAAATTTAAAACAATTAGACAGGTATGGTAGGACACACCTGTGGTCTCAGCTACTCAGGAAGCTGAGGTGGAAGGATCCCCTGAGCCCAGGAGATGGAGGCTGCAGTGAGCTGTGATTGTACCACTGCACCCCAGCCTCGGCAACAGAGCAAGATCCTATTGCAAAAATAAATAAATAAATAAAAATACAAAACAATTCTTCCTAAAAAGAATGCCGTGACTGAAATAGCTTCATCACGTGAGTTAAAGGATATAGACATTTATGACAGAATCAGAGAATCCCAGTTTTTTTGTTTTATTTCAAAATGACCTTTAACAGTAATAGGCAGATCTCAAATTAATTCAGCGCATGCCATGGGCCAAGCCCTGTGCTGACTGCTTCACGAGACTCCATTTGACTTAATTCTCCCAGCAAACTTACAGGGCATCTTCCACCGGCAATCTGCATTTTATCGAGGAGGGCGCCGAGGCTGAGAAAGGCTGAGTCGCTTCCAAGTGTTACCTGAGCCCACCTGCCCTTTACCACTCAGCCCAGCTGCCCTCCGGTAGCCCTGGCCATTGTCAGGTGAATGGATTCTGTACTTGCAAGTTGAGAGAGCTCCAACTCACGTGACATAGTCATAATTACTTTGTGATCTATGTTTTAATCACAGACTCAGTTTTGTGGGGAATGCCTCTTAGGAATGCTGATCGCTCCCTTTCCATACCTCCTTTCCCCCTCCATCAAGTGAGAACCCAAATTAATTTAGTTTCTTAAGAATCCCCAAAAGGGCTAGTTGAAGTGCAGGTTCCTGGCCCTACCTCCAGAGAATCTGTGGCTGTGGCAATGCCCCCAGGAGTGCACATTTTTATTTTACCCTGAAGTGGTTCTGAAGCAGGAGTCTGGGCCCTGGAGACTTTGCCCATTTGGACAGAACTCAGGGTGTTAATGGACGTGCTCCCAGCCTGTCTTCTGCAGCATGGCACCATGCAGGGCTGAGGCCGTCCTAGGCTGGGATCAGGCCTGGGCGAGCACCTGGAGACAGGAGAGGGCCCTGGGCTCCTACTGTGCTTAGAGGGGCGGAAGCATGAGGCGGCTTGCAGCAGGCCTGAGATCTGCTCCTCTCCGCTCACAGCGAAAACCAAAACTGCAGGAGAAAGGGGCCTCTATTTCCAAATACCACTTTTAGTTGTTTTTTTTTTTCACATGTGTCTCCACTTTGGAGCGTTTCCTAATCCCTTTCAGTCAATGATTCCTGCCCTGCGTGCTCCTGCTTATTAGGGGATTTGCTGGAACTGACTCAGTGTCTATATTCTTGTGCATGAAAACACAACCAAACAAGCAGGGAAAAATCCCAAAGCCCAAAACACTCTGAATTCTTTTCGTTTGCCATTTGTTTCTTATTCTTTTTTCTGATTACAAAAGAAGTGTATGCTTAATCTAAAAAATCAAAGTAGTCCGGGCGTGGTGGCTCACACCTGTAACCCCAGCACTGTAGGGGGCCAAGGTGGGCAGATCACCTGAGTTCGGGAGTTTGAGATGAGCCTGATCAACATGAAGAAACCCTGTCTCTATTAAAAATACAAAATTAGCCAGGCATGGTGGCGCATGCCTGTAATCCCAGGTACTCGGGAGGCTGAGGCAGGAGAATTGCTTGAACCCAGGAGGAAAATGTTGCAGTG
Organism: Cacajao melanocephalus; assembly: GCA_963573385.1. Classification (NCBI taxonomy): domain Eukaryota; kingdom Metazoa; phylum Chordata; class Mammalia; order Primates; family Pitheciidae; genus Cacajao; species Cacajao melanocephalus. Next base: position 37,414 of record CAUYLG010026005.1, on the reverse strand, counting down.
AGCCGAGATCCCATTGCACTCTAGCCTGGGCAACAAAAGCGAAACTCCATCTCTAAAAAAAAAAAAAAAAAAAAAAAAAAAGTTACACTAAACAGAACATAAAGACCAACCATAACTCTACCCAACCACAGATAATCACTATCTTTTCTTATCTTTCCTTTATCAGTAGGATTGGGCTGAGCTGCAAATAGCAGAGAGTCCTGCCTTATCAGTCCAGCTAAAATTCCTGGTGGGTGAGGGCCATCAGACCCCAGGCTCTTTTCATCCCTTACCATGACCCCGTCTGCCAGAGAGCAGACTCAGGCTTTGTGGCGCCTCCAGCTTACAACGGCTTGGGAGGCCTCCTTTAAAATAAAGAAATACAAAATTAGATATAAAAATGAGTGCTTACGTGGAATGAAAATCAGAAAACATGGCTGGGTGTGGTGGCTGACACCTGTAATCCCAGCACTTTGGGAGGCTAAGGCAAGTGGATCACGAAGTCAGGAGATGGAAACCATCCTGGCTAACACAGTGAAACCCCATTTCCACTAAAAATACAAATAATTAGCCGGGCATGGTGGTGCGCGCCTGTAGTCCCAGCTACTCGGGAGGCTGAGGCAGGAGAATTGCTTGGACCTGGGAGGCGGAGGTTACAGTGATCCAAAATCATGCCACTGCACTCCAGCCTGGGTGACAGAGTGAGACTATGTCTCAAAAAATAAATAAATCATAGTGAAATTCACTTTTCTTTTTTTTTTTTTTTTTTTGAGACAGTCTTGCTCTGTCACCCAGGCTGGAGTGCAGTGGCACAATCTTGGCTTACTGCAACCTCCACCTTCCAGGTTCATGCAATTATTGTGCCTCAGCCTCCCAAGAAGCTGGGACTACACACAGGTGCCACCACGCTGGCTAATTTTTGTATTATTACTAGAGACACAGTTTCGCCATGTTGGCCAGGCTGGTGTCGAACTCCTGGCCTCAAGCGATCCACCTGCCTCAACCTCCCAAAATGCTGGGATTACAGGCATGAGCCACCGGGCCCAGCCCCAATTCACTTCTTTTTTTGCAACACTGTCTTGCTCTGTCACACAGGCTGGAATGCAATGGAGTGAACGTGGCTCACTGTGGTTTCAGCCTCCTAGGCTTAAACAGTACTCCCACCTGAGCCCCCCAAGTACAAATTCAAATTTTAAAAATTGACAGATGGCCAGATGCGGTGGCTCATGCCTCTAACCCCTGCACTTTGGGAGGCCAAGGCAGGTGGATCACTTGAGGTCAGGAGTTCGAGATGGATCACCTGAGATCAGGAGTTTGAGACCAGCCTGGCCAACATGGCGAAACCCCTTCTCTACTAAAAATACAAAATTAGTCATGTGTAGTGGTGCATACCTGTAATCCCAGCTACTCAGGAGGCTGAAGCAGGAAAATCACTTGAACCTAGAGGCAGAGGTTGCGGTGAGCTGAGATCACTCCATTGCACTCCAGCCTGGGTGACAAGAGCAAGACTCCATCTCAAAAAATAAAAAATAAAAAATAAATTAACAGATTAACGCAACTATTATAAAATCTAGAAAAATAATATTTATAATAACTAGCTGCTTGCCAAACACCTCATAGGTTTTTTTTCATATATTTTTTGTTTTATGCCCTTTAATTGCTTCTGTATATGGCAAGTTGGCAATATTTTGCAAACATAACATAAAAATGTAATGTTTTTGTCTGCATATATGATGATCTTTTTAATGTTTTCTACTGAGAAAGAAAAAAGATTAGTCAGCCTTTCCTGTAACATATTTGATCAAATTTTCTTACTATCGAACGATTTAAAAACTTTGTTTTGCCCTCAAATCTTGGGAAAGCCCTGCAAATCTTCTTATTTAAAAAATTATATGTATTGGATGGGCATGGTGGCTCACACCTGTAATCCCAGCACTTTGAGAGGCCGAGGCAGGCAGATCTTGAGGTCAGGAGTTCATGACCAGCCTGATCAACATGGTGAAACCCCATCTCTACTAAAAATACAAAAAAATAGGCAGGCGTGGTGGCACGCACCTGAAGTCCCAGCTACTTGGGAGGCTGGGGCAGGAGAATTGTTTGAACCCAGGAGACGGAGGTTGAGATTGTACCACTGTACTGCAGCCTGGGTGACAGAGCAAGTTCCATCTCAAAAAAACAAAAACAAATGTAGGCTGGGCATGATGGCTCACGCTTGTAATCCCAGTGCTTTGGGAGGCTGAGGCATGAGGATCACTTGAGGCCAAGAGATCAAGACCAGCCTGAGCAACATAGGGAAGGCCCATCTCTACAAATTAATTAATTAGCTATGGTGGCACACGCCTGTAGTCCTAGCTACTTGGGAGGCTGAGGCAGGAGGATCACTTGAGCCTAGAAGGTTGAGGCTTCAGTGAGCTATGATTGTGTCACTGCATTCTAGCCTGGGTGTCAGAGCAAGACCTTGTCTCTAAACACACACACATACACACATACACACACACACACACACAATGATCATGTGACACGTTAAGTTTCATTATCTCTGTGGTGATTCTGCCTTGATATCTTCACTCACATGCTTCTTGCCGTTGGCATATGATGACGGGTATAGCTCCTGGCACAAATCTCTGATAAACTCAGGAAGAAGGCCAAATGTGCAGGTCAACCAAATCTGCTCCCTGTGGTGCTTTCCTGAACTCCACTTGGTGACCTCCACTTACTTAGTGGTTAAAACTGAATCCTAGGGCCCCTAGCTGCAAGGGATTCTGGGAGGTTTTTTTGTTTTTTATTTTTTTGAGATGAAGCCTCACTCTGTTGCCCAGGCTGGAGTGCAGTGGCATGATCTCGGCTCACTGCAACCTCCGCCTCCCAAGTAGCTGGGACTACAGTTGTGTGGCACCACGCCTGGCTAATTTTTTGTATTTTTAGTAGAAACGGGGTTTCACTGTTTTAGCCAGGATGGTCTCGATCTCCTGACCTTGTGATCCGCCCACCTCTGCTTCCCAAGGGCTGGGATAACAGGTGTGAGCCACTGCACCCAACCTGGGAGGTAAGTATTTTTAAGTAGACACATTGCTGTGCCAACAAAATCAGTTCTGTTGGTCAGGAAGGAGAAGGTGAGTATTGTATAGACTAACAGTGTCTGCCTCCTCTTTCAGAGAATTTTCTATGTGTACAGAGATAGCTAGATATAGATGATTGATTGATAGATAGAGTGTACCTGTATTTTCTTACAGAAATTCAGACTGCTTTATAATGTCTTTAAGTGATTCATAGGTACTCAAAACCAATAAATGAGAAATTTTTTGCCTTAAATTGACATGTTGACCAACTTTTACTACTGAATAAATTGCATTCAGCTAAATGATAGGCTATCTTTTTTTTTTTATTGTGCTTAAATGTGCTGCATTTTCTAGTAGCAGAACGTTCTTTCAAATAAAATCTCTATAACATTGATGAAAGCCGAGTTCTCTGGCATCTGAGTACAGGTGGATGTCAGGAACCCTTCCTCTCTTGCCAGACCCAGAAGCATTTCTGCGGAACTCAGTATAAACAACTCTGTCTTGGCAGGTTGTCAGACAAGATACCCTCTGACATCCTCAGCCCGCAAAAGCTTCTTGCAGCTGAGGGACCGGAGAGTAGGCTGGGTGGCTCACACTGCAAGCTAGGGGATGGGGAAGCCCAGGCCAGCAAGAGCAGGCTGGGAAGGCTGCACTGCCAGGCCCTGCGCACGGAAGCCGCCCCACCGAGGGCCTTTCTTCAGGCATTTTTGCAACAGACCAGGTAGTGCTGGCCCACAAGCCAGGCTCAGTTTCCCCATCACTGGAGAAAAATGCCACCCACTTTCAGTTATTTTCCTGGTTTCTGTAGTTTTAAGGAGATAGTATAACTGTCAGGGTCTAAAATACTCTCAAATGCATGACATGTTGTCTCTTCTAGGAAGGCATTGGGAGGGGCGAGCTTGGATGACAGTGGCAGTGGGGAGGTGGAGGCAGAGGACTAATCACAGGCTCGAGAAACCCGCATGGTCACTGCTTCCCCTTTTCCAGTTTCCTTCTTAGTGTTTCTCTGTGGGAGTGCTCAGGGGTCCTCTGGCATGAAGGACAGGACAAAGAGAAGGCAAGAGCCACTCTGGAGGACCGTGACAGTGGGCTTAGCCTGCTTTCCTCGTGAGGAGGGTGTGTAAAGTCACCCTAGATCCTGGATCGGGAAAGTAGGGTGGAAGGGAAGTCAGAGTGGAAGCAGGCAGCAGTGTTAAGTGGTTGCGGTGAAATATCCTGCCTTGTTAGCTTTCTCTACAGACAGAAAAGGTGATGCAACTGTGTTTTCATTTTTATTTACAAGGCTTAGTTACATTCCATTTCCCCCAAGAGGACAGGCACCTCCCACTTTCTCCCTCTCCCAGTCTTTTTCCCTTCCACTCTCCTTTCCATTCCTTTCCTACCTCCTAGGGGTTTTTGTTTGTTTGTTTGTTTGTTTGAGATGGAGTCTCGGAGTCTCACTCTGTGGCCCGGGTTGGAGTGCAATGGCGCGGTCTTGGCTCACTGCCACCTCCGCCTCCTGGGTTCAAGCGAGTCTCCTGCCTCAGCCTCCTGAGTAGCTGGGATTATAGGCACTTGCCACCACACCCGACTAATTTTTGTATTTTTAGTAGAGATAGGGTTTCACCATGTTGGCCAGGCTGGTCTCGAACTCCTGACCTCGTGAGGTTTTGACCCCACCTGCCGCTGCCCTGGCTGAGAGCTGTCCCAGGGTCCAGGTGAGGCTCACTGAATCCCATAGGCACCGGGCCTTTTTTTCTTCGTCTTCCTACCTCAGATACTACATAAACCCAAAGAACTTTTCAGCAGAAATCAAGAAATCAAAGATGAAATTCCAGTGTTCAAAAAGTTTGTTTTTTTGTTTTTTGTTTTACTTTTTGTTTTGAAATAACTATAGAGTCATAGGAAGTTTCAAAAGGGATACAGACAGTTCCAATGCACCCTTCACATAATTTCCCCTGGTGCCAATATCTTATGTAACTTATAGCCTAATAGCAAAAGTTGACATTGGTACCATCCATAGACTTTATTCACATTCCACTAATTTTACAGTGATATCCTTTTTAAACAATTTTTCTTTTTCTTTTTTTCTTTTTTTGAGACGGAGTTTCACTCTTGTTGCCCAGGCTAGAGTACAATGGCAGGCACAATATCGGCTCACCCACAACCTCCGCCTCCCGGATTCAAGCGATTCTCTTACCTCAGCCTCCCAAGTGGCTGGGATTACAGGCATGCACCACCACGCCCAGCTAATTTTTATATTTTTAGTAGAGATGAGGTTTCACCATGTTGGCCAGGCTGGTCTCGAACTCCCAACCTTAGGTAATCCACCCACCTTGGCGTCCCAAAGTGCTAGGATTACAGGCGTGAGCCACTGCACCTAGCACAATTTTTCTTAAGTGTTAACATCATTGTAACCATATTACAAAAAAATTTGGCAGAAAAAATTTTCTTAGTTCTACTGTTCTATATAGCCACTGTAATCATGTTAAGTCTTAATCATGTTCATTTCCTTCCAGTCTTTCTGTGCACTTGTAGCATAATTGAAACCATTGTTTAGCTGGACACAATGGCATGTACTTGTAGTCTCATCTGCTGGGGAGGCTAAGGCAGGAAGATCATTCCACTGCACTTCAGCCTGGGCAACATAGCAAGAGCTCATCTCAAGGCAAAAAAAAAAAGTATTCTTTATGTACATTATTATAACCTGATTTTTATTTAATGTTTTAAATCAGCGTATTTCTCCATAACCTGTTCTTTTTGATTTTGAGACGGAGTCTTGCTGTTGCCCAGGCTGGAGTGCAGTGACTCGATCTCAGCTCACTGCTACCTCCTCCTTCCGGGTTCAAGCGATTCTCCTGCCTCAGCCTCCTGAGTAGCTGGGATTATAGGCACTCACCACCATGCCCAGCTAATTTTTGTATTTTTAGTAGAGAAGGGTTTTCACCATGTTGGCCAGGCTGGTCTTGAATTCCTGACCTCATGATCCGCCGGCCTCGGCCTCCCAAAGTGCTGGGATTGCAGGCATGAGCCACTGCACCCGGCCCATAACCTGTTCTTTATTGTTTTACTTATTTATTCCACTGTTACTAGACATTAGATCGTTCTAGTTTTACTCTATAATAATTTCATAATGAACAACCTTGTTTACCTTACACCTTCCATCTTTTGGATTCATTCACTAGTATTTATACCCAAGGATGTGTGAGCGTTTTTACAACTCTTGATAAAATGCCAAATGGCTTTCCAAGCGTTGTCTCAAATTTCAGTCTCACTAATGACTGTTAATTAGTTGTAACTAATGTTTTAAACTATTGGCAGCAATGGATGGGATCATTTTTCTGTCTTTTTTTTTTTTTTTTTTTTTTTTTTAAGAGACGGGGTTTCACCATGTTGGTCAGGCTGGTCTTGAACTCCTGACCTCAGGTGATCCGCCCGCCTTGGCCTCCAAAGTGCTTGGATTACAGGCGTGAGCCACCACGCCTGGCCTGTCATTCTTATAATAGTTGAAGAATGATACTTTTTTTTTGTCAAGTTGTAGTTTCTAATTTCTAGTAAAGTGGATCTTTTTTTCTTTTACTTACTAGTAATACTTTCTATTTTATGATATGGTTGTTTGAATTATTTGCCCAATTATCAATTTAGTGTTTTACTTACGGATTTGTAGGAGCTCCTTAGCTATGAAAATGTTTATCTTTGTCTGGGCACAGTGGCTCACTCCTGTAATCCCAGCACTTAGAGAAGCCAAAGCGGGTGGATCATGAGATCGGGAATTCAAGACCAGCCTGGCCAATATGGTGAAACCCCGTCTCTACTGAAAATACAAAAAAAAAAAAAAGAAAGAAAGAAAAGTAGCTGAGCATGGTGGTGCATGCCTATAATCCTAGCTACTTGGGAGGCTGAGGCAGGAGAATCACTTGAACCCGGGAAGCAGAAGTTGCGGTGAGCTGAGATCATGCCATTGCACTCCAGCCTAGGTGACAAGAGCAAAACTCCATCTCAAAAGAAAATGTTAATCTTTAATCTGTTCAATTTGCCTCAAATACTTCTTCCCAGTTTATTGTTTGCCTGTTGATTTGGTTTATTTTTAACATACTATGCATGTGAAAATGTTTGTTTTTTTATTAAATCACATGTCCACCTTGTTTTCCCTTCTCACTTTTACAAATCCAGTCCTTTCCAGAGATGTGATGAATTACAGTAGTCACTGCTTTCTTCCTTTTCAACTGCAGTGTGACTTTCTATTTGTACTGCTAAATGATATGATATTGCAAACCCGTTAGCAAAAAAAAGGGTTTTTCACTCCAATTTCTGTTTACCTGAATAATTTGTGACATGATCCTCCCTTATTTATTTGCAAAGGTTCTCATCATTGTTGAGTAGTTTATTCAGCATATTCTGTTTGCCTCTCCAGCAGAGGATTTCTCCAGCGCTATTTTCTCTTTCCTTCCACCAGATCATGACCAACACAGGGAAGACAAGGCGGAAGGGGCCGGCCAGTGTGCCGCAGAGCGGGGATGAGCCCCTGCGAAGGCCTGTCACCCCCAGTGGCCACAGAAACGGGTACCCAGTGTAAGTCAGGGCCAAAGGAAGCGGGAATTAACTCTCTTAAGCTTTGCTTTGAATAACTGCAGTGTAAGATGTATGTATTTTTAAAATTCAAAATAAAGCATTCATACTGAAAAGCATTTATCTCTTTATTTTGGGGGGATTTTTAGAGGGAAAGAGGTTGAGTCCTTCTCCCTTCCCCCAGGATTTTTTTGTTCCAGAAAGAGAAGTGGTTGGATTACAGGATTTCCAGGGACACTTCAGAAGACAAATGCTGGCCACAGTAATTTCAAAAGAAGGGGCCTGAGAGGAGCCAGGCCCTCTCCAGAAGGACTCCTGTCATGCCTTTTCTGCGGCCTCTCATCCTAGTGCCAAGCCCTTTGTTGGGATTGGAATGTCACAGTTTAAGACTCAAAATCGATTTATTTTAGATGACTTTTTGGAACAACTGGATGCAGTTCTTTTAGCTGTCAAGCCTTTATTCCTTTTCCATAGCCTTGCTCGTACCTCATTTACAGAAATAAACTTTTAGTCTGGTTATGTAGAGTCTCTGATCTCCCTGGGGGACTAGGCCCCCTGTGGGGGAAGGAGCCCCAGATCAGACAGTCCAGTGGGCAGTAGAGAAGCCACTTCTGTGGTTTGCGTGGCCTCTCTTTTCCTATCTGGAGAGAATAGTGCAGCAAAATATTACAGAGAGCAGGCTAAAAACCTCCATATCTTCATTCAACGAATAACGGCCATGTCATATTTTAGATGAATATGCCATGTTTACTTAGTTATCCCCTGAAGCTGGGCAGTTTAGTTTTCTCCAGTCTTATTCTATTGCAGTTTTGTAATGAACAACCAGGCACTGGGGACTGAGCATCCACACTCAGAAGTGCCTGCCCTCACAGGGTTCTGTGCTGCGCGGATCCCAGGACACCAGGCAAGACACACCCAGCTCCTTGACATGTTCCGTCGTCCAGCTGGGACTTGACCTATGAGTATTTAGGGGCCCATGCCATAGATGAGTGCTCTGAGATCTGTTTGGTTTGATTTCATAATTAGGTATGATATACTTGTATTTCTAGGTGTTATTTTTTTTCTTTTTTCTTTTTATTTATTTATTTTTTTTTTGGTACCATCCTTGTGATAATGAGTTCTCATCTAGGTGTTATTTTTAATTGCTGATGTATAAACCAGTATGCCCTTGTCTCTCTTAAACTTACAAGCAGTGTTTTTAACCTACAGAAAAGTTGAAAGAATATGACATTGAAGAGCTTCCTAAGGTTAACATTTGTGTGCTCTATCTCCCTGTCTCACTCTTCTTCTATGTGTGTAATACCTAATTAACATGAATATACATGTTTTTGCCGAACTATCTGAGAGAAGAATGCAGGCTTTAGCACATAACCCCATTATCACAGCTAAGAAATGTAACATTAATAATACAGATATAGTATTATCACTATTCCTTAATTGTCCCCCAAATGTTCTTTACATCTGAGGGGTTTTGGCTCATTTGGTTTTCATCCAGAATAAGCCAGCTATCAATTACTAGTAAATCTAGTTGATACATATAATATCTTTTTAAATGGAAGTAGTAACAGGAACTAATAAAATTCCTCTTGCTTGACATGGGAAAGAGGACACTGACTCATTGTTTTAAAAGTATTTTTAAATTATTTTTTAAAATAATTAAAACCTTGGTTTCACTGAGAGGCAACAATGGCATAGGCTATTTTAATCAGAGATAAGGATAAAGGGAATCTAATAAATGTAAGGGCTAACCAGTGGGCACAGTCAATTCTTGGGTCAGATCCTCTTCTTTGCAGAGAAATTTGAGGGCATTTTCCATGGCGGGGAGCACATCTGGCTCTTCCCTGATAGGTGGGGTGGTCCCATCAAGATCTTTGGCTCTGACAAGCTGCCAGATAGTGAGGGTGGCTTGTTCTCCTGAAACCGCAGACCTTTCCACTATAACGATGCAGTCACCTACCACCAGCTTCCTCCATCAGGTCTCAACAAACATTTGGATCACTTCTCTGCCATGTGTTCTCATTGCTGGGATTGCGGAAATCAATGAGATGTGGTTCCTGCCCTCAGAAGCAGACAGAGCAAGCTGTGCAGTGGGGAAGGAGCTGGTCAGTGTGATGTAGCAGGCACTCTCCCCAGCGCATGGGCCCTCCAGAGGCCTGCAGGATGCTGATGTGCAAGATTCCTAGTTCCGCCTTCACATCTCGAGCTCACCTCTCAGAAGTTTGAATGCTGGGGGTCTCGGACATTATTCCCTACAGTTAAGAGACTACTCTATGTGATGTAAGATAGGCATCCTGGCTTATTTTTCTCCACGTAGAGAGCTACTCTTCTCTACACCACCTATAAACAGCTCTTTTTTTCTTTTTTTTTTTTTTTAAGACGGAGTTTCGCTCTTGTTGCTCAGGCTCGAGTGCAATGGCGTGATCTTGGCTCGCCGCAACCTCCGTCTCCTGGGTTCAAGCGATTCTCCAGCCTCAGCCTCCCAAGTAGCTGGGATCACAGGCATGAGCCACCACGCTCTGCTAATTTTGTATTTTTAGTAGAGACGAGGTTTCTCCATGTTGGTCAGGCTGATCTAGAACTCCTGACCTCAGGTGATCCGCCTGCCTCGGCCTCCCAAAGTGCTGGGATTACAAGCATGAGCCACCACACCTGGCCATTATTTCTCCACTGATTCGAGGTGCCACTTAATTCTGTATCCCCTCCAATCACCCTAGCTCTCTATTTTGACACATGGTCTAGTTGCCTGTTGTCACACCCGTGTTTATTGCAAAGGTTCTTAGCATATCTAAATATTGCATAGGAAAAGCCCCTCTCACCACCTGCCTTTGGCCTTCTCTTTCAGAGTCGGTTTAACTATGTATAGACCTTTATTTTTCCATAAGCATTTAAAAATAACTTCTTAAAAAATCCTTTTAAGGGTCAGGCACAGTGGCTCACACCTGTAATCCCAGCACTTTGGGAGGTTGGGGCAGGTGAATCACGAGCTCAGGAGTTCAAGACCAGGCTGTCCAACATGGTGAAACCCTGTCTCTACTAAAAATACAAACAATTAGCTGGTGGTAGTGGTGGGCGCCTGTAATCCCAGCCACTCGGAAGGCTGAGGCAGGAGAATCGCTTGAACCCAGGAGGCAGAGGTTGCAGTGAGCTGAGATTGCACCACTGCACTCTAGCCTGGGCAATAGTGAGACTCCATCTCAAAAAAAAAAGAAAAAAGATTCTTTTAGGATTTTGATTAGTATCACCTTAAATTTATGTAATGTTTTGGAGATAATTGAAATCTTGGCAGTGTTAAGTCACTGTGCAGTATTGCATCATATTAATTTTATATGTTAAGACAGAATGATGGTCCCTCAAAGATGTCCAGATCGCAGTCCTCACAACCTGTGACTGCATTATGTTACATGGCAGAAAGGACTTTGCTGATGTGATTAAGTTAAGGACCTAGAGAGACATGATTCTGGATAATCTGGGTGGGCCCAGTGAAATTACAAAGGTCCTTACTGAAGGGAGCCAGGTGCGTCAGAAACAAAAGGAGATGTGACAACTGTGTCAGAAGTCTGAGTGCTGCAAGGCCATGAGCCAAGGAATGCAGACACCCTCTAGAAACAGGAAAAAGCTAAATAAATTATCTCCTAGAGCCTCCAGAAAGAATGCAGCCCTGTTGACCCATCAGCAGATGAACTCTCAACCTCCGTAATCGTGAGACAAATTTGTGTTGTTTTAAGTCACTAAGTTTGTGGTAAGACTGCAAATTATGAAACAACTGTAGGAAAACACTGGGAAGTATCTCCAGGACATTGTTCTGGGCAAAAATTTCTTGAGTAACAACTCACAAGCACAGGCAACCAAAGCGAAAATGAACAAATGGGATCACATCAAGTTAGAAAGCTTCTATAGCAAAGGAACCAATCAACAAGGTGAAGAGACCGCCCACAGAATGGAAGGAAATAGTTACACACTACCCATCTGACAAGGGATTAACAATCAGAATTTAAAACGAGCTCAAACAATTCTATAGGAAAAAGTCTAATAGTCGGATTAAAAAATGGGCAAAAGAGGCTGTGCGTGGTGGCTCATGCTGGTAATCCCAGCACTTTGGGAAGCCAAGGCAGGCGGTTCACCTGAGGTCAGGAGTTTGAGACCAGCCTGGCCAAACTGGTGAAACCCCGTTCTCTACTAAAAATACAAAAAATTAGCAGGGCATGGTGGCAAGGCACCTGTAATCCCAGCTACTAAGGAGGCTGAGGCAGGAGAATCACTTGAACCTGGGAAGGTGGAGGTTGCAGTGAGCCAAGATTGCCACTGCACTCCAGCCTAGGCAACAAGAGTGAAACTCTTGTCTCAAAAAGGGGGGGAGGGGGCAAAAGATTTGAATAGACAATAGACATTTCTCAAGACATACAGATGACAAACAGGCTTATGAAAAGGTGCTCAGTGTCATTGATCATCAGAGAAATGAAGATCAAAACTACAGTGAGATATCCTCTCACCCCAGTTAAAAGGGCTTATGTCCAAAAGTCAGACAGTAACAAATGCTGGCAAGGTTGTGGAGAAAAGGACACCCTCATATGCTATTGGTGGGAATGTAAATTGGTACAGCCCCTATGGAGAATGGTTTGGAGATTCCTCAAAAAACTAAAAATAGCACTACCGTACGATCCAGCAGTCCCGCTGCCAGCTATATACCCAAAAGAAAGGAAGTCCATATATCAAAGATAGCTCTGCATCCCACGTTTGCTGCAGTACCATTTACAATAGCCAAGATCTGGAAGCAGCGTAAGTGTCCATCAGCAGATGAATGGAAAAAGAAAAATGTGGTATATATACACAATGGAGTACTATTCGCCCCAAAAGAAGGAGATCTAGTCATCTGCAAAGCATGGATGGAACTGGAGATCATTACGCTACGTGAAATAAGCAAGGCACAGAAAGTCAAGCATCACACGTTCCCAGTTATGTGTGGGATCTAAAAATCAAAACAATTGAGCTCCTGGAGATAAGAGAGTAGAAGGATGGTTACTAGAGACTGGGAAGGCTAGTTAGTTGGGGGTGGTGGTTGGGGGAGATAGAGAAGGTTAACGGGTGCAAAAATAAAGTTATAAAGAATGGGCTGGGCACAGTGGCTCACGCCTGTAATATCAACACTTTGGGAGGCTGAGGCGGGTAGATCACTTAAGGTCAGGAGTTTAAGACCGGCCTGGCCAACGTGGTGAAACCCTGTCTCTCCTAAAAATACAAAAATTAACCAGCATGCTAGCCAGCACTTGTAATCTCAGCTACTCAGGAGGCTGAGGCAGGAGAATCGCTTGAAGTCGGGAGGCAGAGGTTGCAGTGAGCTGAGATCACACCATTGCACTCTAGCCTGGGTGACAGAGTGAGACCCCCAACTTAAAAACAAAACAAAAGAATGGCCGGGCGCGGTGGCTCTCGCCTGTAATCCCAGCACTTTGGAAGGCCAAGGAGGGCAGATCACAAGGTCAGGAGATCAAGACCATCCTGGCCAACATGGTGAAACCCTGTCCCTACTAAAATGCAAAAATTAGCTGGGCGTGGTGGTGCGTGCCTGTAGTCCCAGCTACTCGGGAGGGTGAGGCAAGAGAATTGCTTGAACCCAGGAGGCCGAGGTTGCAGTGAGCCGAGATTGCAAGACTCTCTCAAAAAAAAGAGTAAAACCTAGTTTTTGATAGCAAAACAGAATGACTATAGTAAATAATAATTTAATCGTACATTTTTAAAATAACTAAAAGAGTATGAATGGATTATTTGTAACACGAAGGATAAATACTTGAGGGGAAGGTACTACATTCTCCATGATGTGATTATTACACATTGCATGCCTGTATCAAAACAGTTCATATATTCTATAAATATATACACCTGTACCCACAAAAATCTTTAAAAAAAATTTTTTTTTTTGAGAGGAAGGCTTGCTCTGTCACCCAGGCTGGAGTGCAGTGGCACAGTCTTGGCAACTGCAGCCTCCACCTCCTGGGTTCAAGCGATCCTCCTGCCTCAGCCTCCCAAGTAGCTGGAATTACAGGCATGTGCCACCACACCCAGCTAATTTTTTAATTTTTTGTAGAGAAGGGGTTTCACCATGTTGGCCAGGCTGGTCTTGAACTCTTTACTTCAGTAATTCACCTGCCTCAGCCTAATCCCACTGCTGGGATTACAGGTGTGAACTACCACACCCAGCCTTAAAAATTAACACAAAAAAAATATGGTATTTTGTTAGAACAGCAATAGAAAATGAATTCAGCCATCCTGTGTGCAAGTATAGGATGAGTCTCCATTTCTTTAGGTCTTGTTTGATCTATTTCCTTGCTAGCAGAAACCTGAGGCCAGGTGTGGTGGCTCGCATCTGCAGTCTCAGCACTTTGGGAGGTTGAAGCACAAGCATTGCTTCAGCCCTGGAGGTCGAGGCTGCAGTGAGCTGTGATTGTGCCACTGCACTCCAGCCCGGGCAACAGAGTGAGATGAGACCCTCGTCTCAAAAAAATAAACACTTCGTGTGTTCAAGGCAATGGGTGGGCATGTTCTTCAGGGAAGGTTAGGACCTCTTCTCAGCCCTGGAGTTTGGATTTGATTAATTTAGCCTAGTGTTTTCAATTTAATTCCCCTTGTCAGTGATTATTTCAGTGGGCATGCAATCCATTCTAGCCACGGGATCTAAGCTTTTCCTGACTTTTATGAAGCGCTTGAGAAATGTTCTACTTTCTTTTCCTCTTTTGGCCTTTGACTATTGCTTGAATGCTATGCTTGGAGGTACTGCAGCCATCCTATTTGCACAAAGTGACAATTCTAAGAACAAAAGCAAAACCACATGGAGAAGGATGAGAAACCCAGTGCAGAGAACCCGGATCTGCAGCGCAGTCACTCAGCTTCGCTTTCCCTACCTGTACTCCCTGCCTCTGGAATTCTGTTTATTGTGGATATTACATTTCCCTTACCGCTTAAACCAGTGGAGTTGAGCTTTTGTTACTTGTCGTCCAAAACATGCATAGAACAAATAAATATAAAGAAAATAAAAAGTGATTCCAGCAGCCAGAGAATGATGATAATCATGTTAGTGTGTTACATTTAGTGTAGTTTTTTCCTACATATATTTTTAGCAAATGAGAAGCCTTTTAGTGTTTGTGTATGTGTCTACATGTATATATGGTTTGTTTGCAGTTTGATTTTAGTTTGTTTTCTTTTGCATTGTTGAACATCCTGTAAAAGATGATTTAATCATTGATATTATATTTACATGCCGTAATTTATATAGCCATGCTGCTATTTCTGACATTTGTTTTTACTAATTTGGAGTTATTATATGCTTGGTGAACCACTAAGTACACAAATTACATACATATTCCTAACTAAAATAAAATTATGACTCTCCCTTCACCACCAGCACCCTCTGGTATCCCCCCATTGCCAGGAGTGTGGATCAATCTAGAATCTTTGTGCTCTTGGGGACACTATGACAGTATGTATTGCACATGTTCAGAATTCCAGGACTTTCTTTTTTTTTTGAGATGGAGTCTCTCTCTATCGCCCAGACTGGAGTACAGTGGCAAGATATTGGCTCACTGCAACCTCCATCTCCTGGGTTCAAGCAATTCTCCTGTAGCTGGGGCTACAGGCATGCGCCACCATGCCCAGCTAATTTTTGCATTTTTAGTAGAGATGGGGTTTCACCATGTTGGCCAGATGGTCTCCATCTCTTGACTTCGTGATATGCCCACCATGGCCTCCCAAAGAGCTGGGATTACAGGCATGAGCCACTGCACCCAACCCCAGGACTGTTTTGCTTTGGTTTTGTTTTAAGACACCATCTCGCTCTTGTCACCCCAGCTGGAGTACAGTGGCACAGTCACAGTTCACTGCAGCCTTGACCTCCTGGGCGCAAAGCGTCCTCCCACCTCAGCCTCCCAAGTAGCTGGGACCACAGGCATGCGCCACCATACCTGGCTGAATTTTTTATTTTTTGTAGAGATAGGGTCTCACTGTGCTGCCCAGGCTAGTCTTGAACGCCTGAGTTCAAGCAATCCTCCTACCTCAGCCTTCCAAAGTGCTGGGATTACAGGTATGAGCCACCATGCCCAGCCACCAGTACTTTCACAGTCAGTAATTCCACTGCTAGGATTTTTTTTTTTTAGACAGAGTCTTGCTCTGTCGCCCAGGCTGGAGTGTGATGACACGATCTTGGTTGACTGCAACTTCCATCTCCCAGGTTCAAGTGACTCTCCTGCCTCAGCCTCCTGAGTGCTGGGATTACAGGTGCCCACCACCACACCCAACTAATTTTTGTATTTTTTTTTTAAACAGAGATGAGGTTTCACCATGTCTGGAACTCCTGACTCAAGTGATCTACCTGCCTTGGCCTCCCAACATGCTGGGATTACAGGTGCCCAGCCCACTGCTAGGATTTTATACTGGGAAGTAATGAGATATTCACAAAGATAGATAGATAGATAGATAGATAGATAGATAGATAGATAGATGATATAAATAGATATCTGTATCCGTATATACACACACAAGGTTATTTGTTGCAATATTACTTATAAAATTAGAAACTACATCCCCCAAATAGGAGGCTGGTTCCATAAATTATGATATATTCACAGGAAAGAGTACTGAAGATGATTTTTAGAAAAATATTGAATGACATGGGAAGAGCCTCACAATGTATTGCTAAGTGAAAAATCAAATTCTAGAATAGTGTGACTGTGGCATGCTAGCCATGTAGACTGAACAACCCAGGCTAATATTTTTAAGTGTGTATTTGCATATTTTTAAAGATTTTTTTTAAACCAAATGTTAAGTGATTGTGCTTAGGTATTGGGAGGGCAGGTCATTTATATATTCTATATATTTACCTGATTTTTCACGATAAACACTTACTGGTTTTATAATCAAGAGGAAAAAAAGGTTGCAGTTAAACACATTTGCCCCGTGCAATGGAGACACTCCCACCCACCTCAGCCTAGCATCAGCTGCGCTTCCCTGGCCATTTTCTTCCCACCCAAGCCTGCTCCCTTCATGGGTTCCAGATCCTTCTGTCTTCCCCATCTCTGTGCAATCCCTGGACACATCCTTTGCTCTGTCTTCAACCTCCCCTCCTGCTGCCTTCCTCGAGCCTCTCAGCAGGCTCTGGGGCTCCGCCTCCCTCCCCCTCAGGCCCTCTTCTGGCCAAGTCCCTGCCCTGACTTCCTCCCCATTCAGCCCTCTGTGGCCAGGCAACAACTTCCAGAGGGTATTACTGCCAAGACCACAGGTGACTTTCCGGTTTCCAACCCCCGAGGACACTCTGGGCCCATTGTCCCCACTCTTGCAGGTGCCAGCTGCTGACCCCTCCTGGGAGTCATTGTATCCCAGTCCCCTTGTGCTGGCCTCTGCTTCTCACTCCTTTCCTCCCTGGAAGCCCCATTGAAGGCTCTCACCCCATCCGGCCTGTTCTCTAGTTTCCACTACTCACTAATGACACCCACATTCAGCCCAGATATGTCCCCACGGCACCCCCAATTCGGTGTTTCCTAAATCAACGGAGCTGCCATCTGAGCCCCCTGCTTCAGGGCATGGCGTGAGTGCCCACAAACAGCCAAGCCAGAGTCCAGGCAGGTGTGCACGCTCCTCCCACCCCGTCCTGCCCACCACCAGCCTTCACGGCTTAGGGAGGTCCTCCTAACAGTGCTCCATGCCACTGTCCACCTTCCACTACCATTGATGGAATGGTCCTTTAGCAGGGAATGTCATTCCTTTGGTTCTCCTTTACTTGGGATCACGTTTAAATCCTGGCCTTACTGTCACACAGGCCTCTTCAGGATGGGGAGGTAGGGAGCATCCATATTTTGTGGTGCTTTAAATCTTTCTGCAACAATATAGCATAAATATATACATATATACACACCGTATATAGATATATAGATTTTTTTCCTCTTCACCTTGCTCATGGTGTTCCTTCTGCTAGGAAACCTTCCCTCTTTTGGCACCTGGCAAACCCCAACTCAAGAGTTCACGACTGAGTTGGCCAGGAGTGTGGTGGCTCATGCCTGTAATCCTAGCACTTTGAGAGGCTAGGGTGGGAAGATCACTTGAGCTCAGTTCAAAACCAGCCTAAGCAACATAGTGAGACCTCGTCTCTATTTAAAAAAAAAAAAAAGACTGAATGCCCATGTTGGGAAGACTTTCCTGCCTCCGCTCAGGGTGGTTACCTGTCTCCTTGTCTTTGGTGTTGGGTTGAGCCATATGAATTTTTTTTTTTAAACAGAGGCTCGCTCTGTTGCCCAGGTTGGAGTGCAGTGGCCCAATCTCAGCCCACTGCAACCTCCACCTCCCTGGCTCAAGTGATTCTCCTGCCTCAGCCTCTTGAGTAGCTGGGACTATAGGCATACACCACGCCCAGCTAATTTTTGTATTTTTAGTAGAGATGGCCTTTCACCATGTTGGTCAAGCTGGTCTCGAACTCTTGACCTCAAGTGATCTGCCCGCTTCGGCCTCCCAAAGTGTTGGGATTACAGGCGTGAGCCACCGTGCCTGGCCAGTCATATGAAATTGACATTCAAGCCATGTGCAGGGTCCAACCCTAGGCAGGCACGAGGTTGTCGTTGTGTGTCCCGTGCTGAGCCCTTGTTGGAGTAGGTGGCCCATGTTTCCTTGTGGAAGGGGAAGCAGGTGTTCTGTTGCCTTACAGATAACTGGAGGGCCTTCCTCGGGGATCTGTGGTCAAGGCTGACCTGATGAGCCTGTCCCAGCCAGCTGGCCCTCGTACCTGGCTGGATCTGGTGCAATGAAGCTCTCAGCGCTTGTCTGCTGGACGAGGGTGACTCCCACAGCTTGGGTGCTGATGCTAGGCACTGCACAGGAGCTGTTCTGACACATCCTTTAGATAGTGTTGTAAGAAAGTAAGTTATAAGCCAGTCACGGTGGCTCACGCCTATAATCCCAGCACTTTGGGAGGCCAAGGTGCGAGGATTGCTTGAACCCAGGAGTTCGAGACCAGTCATGGCAACATAGAGAGACCTTGTCTCTACAAAAAAAAAAAAATTAGTCCAGTGTAGAGGTGCCCATCTGTAGTCCCAGCTACTCCAGAGGCTGAGATGGGAGGATCCCTTGAGCCTGGGAGGTCGAGGCTGCAGTGAGCCGTGGTTGCACCACTGTACTCCAGCCTGGGTGACAGAGTAAGAGCCTGTCTCTAAGAAAAAAAGAAGAAAGTTCTGTAGTCTTGTTCTTGGCCAACACTTGCCACAGCTGACATGACACGTTATATCTTCTCTGATTCGATTCATCCTTTCATCCATCTGCTTCATCCTTGGAGAAAACCAGATTTGTGCCTTGCATTGCTTGAAATGTCATGGTCCCATGTCTCCCAGGGTTGTAAGACGTAATTGTATGTTAGGAATACACCAAGCCGTGTATCACTGTGAATACACAATGGTGCTAACAGGAGCAAGGAGAGGCTGCTACTTCCCAGGGTCAGCCTCTTGGCTTCTGCCAGGAACCCTTAAAAGGTGTAATATGCTAATGATGGTTTCACAGGACTTTGAGGCACACCCCCTCCTGTATTTGTGATGTCGCCGTCCGTATCTCCTGGCTGGATGTACTTAACTGCTGTTTTTCCTGTTTTCCTCCAGGCTGGAAGACCATCACTCACCTCCCCAGACAGCCCGACATGCCAGGAACAGCTGCCCACGGTCCCTGCCAAACACTCACGAGGCCGTCTACAGGGAGGGCAAGCCCAGCACCCCCGAGTCCCTCGTTTCCTCTTCATGTAAGCACGTGGGCAGCACGCCGGGTCAGTTCTGGGACTGTGATGTCTAGAACCTACGCGCAACGGCAGCAGGAGTGGCACATGCACGCCTGCTCCTGGGAAGCCCTCTGGCCTTTGCCACAGCCCACGTCACAGAGGCTCATGGGCTTCCCCGCCCACAGCCAGACCACGCTGGGCTGTTCGTCGGAGCACTGCCGTCTTTTCCCATCTGGGAGCTCCTGGGGCAAGATTTCTGACTGGTGAAAGCCAGCTTTAATGTGAAACTTCGGAGGAGGAATCCTGGGCTGATGTAGGTCTGTGACCCTGGTTCTGGTAGCTCCGATTCTGGTGCCGACGAGGCCGGCCGCCTGCTGGAAGGCTGGATCGAGGCCGAAATGTGCAACTGAGAGCACAAACAACTCTGGGAGCCAAACTCGTTTGAAACTTCCAGCTGATTTAACCAGAGGCCAAGGGGAGATAAAAGTATTTTTTAGATGCCAGAAAAAACATATATACTTTGAATCAGAAATGTACAAAGTATTTTTTTTTAATTTTTGAAAGGAAATTAAAAGGATTATGAGCAGTTCAGATAAGACTCTAATTTCCATTTGAGTGGGAAAAACAACAGAGGAGCGGATTGGATTCCTGTCTGAGAAACAGCTGAGAACTTGCATCTGCTCACAATTGGATTCAGATGCTTCCAGGCTCAGGTGCAGAGGGGTAGCCAGTAATGAGCCAGCAATGACTGGGTTGTTTGGGACCCTGGGTCTCTCGGTGATGAGCAGTTTGAGAGGTTTTGCCAGCATTGATCATCAGTTCTTTTACACGTGTTTTACTAGAACTGTAAATATTAATATGCCCTCCAAGGGTGAGTAGCTCAGTAATTTATCCAGAGATTTCTGCTGCCAAGGTAGAGGTCTTCGGGCATCTAGCAAGTTTTGCCAATTTGACTGAATGCCGTTGCGTTAACACTGACTTCAAGTGCTTAGGCCTGGACTTCCCAAAAGGCCCCACAGTAAATTCAGGGTAACGTAGCGGTAACATCCTTTCTTTACCAAATTGACCACTAAGAGGCCCTTTATCTTTGCACTGATTGGACATGCCTCTGGAAAGCTCTGTCATGCTGCTGTTACCTGCAGGGTGGAGGCACTTGAGGTTGGTATGGATGGAAATGGCCCCGCGGCGGCTGCCACAATGTTATTACTGTTCTCTTCCAGAACAGTTTACTTTAGCCCTGGCAAAGTCTGAGCCCAGGCACATTCTGGGTCCTTGCATGAACAGGGTGGGCACCCCAGGACACTCAGCCTTGGTGGACATGGGCGGTTCCCAGTGCTGCTTCCTAGGGAGGCGGTAGCCGCTCACCAGCCCCCCAGATGGACCAGCTGGAGCCAGAACAGTGCTTTTCCCAAACCCTGCGGTCGGTGCCCCCATCAGCCTGCCCCAAATGGTGAGACTGTGTTCTGAGTGTCCCTTCCTCAAGCCTGCTCCTATTGGCTCAGCCTGGCTGGGACCCAGGACACTGACCCCCAGCCCTGCCCTTCTCCACCTGCCAGAGACCAAGAATAGTCACTGCCCTCCCTGGCCCTACCAGGCCCGCCCTGAGCCTCAGACCAACACCTCTAGTCCTCCTTCATTTTATTTTATTTTGAGACAAGGTCTCACTCTGTCCCCCAGGCTGGAGTGCAGTGGCCAATGATAGCCCACTGCAGCCTCACACTCCTGTGCCTAAACGATCCTCCCACATCAGCCTCCCGAATAGCTGGGACTACAGATGCACCACCATGCCAGGCAAAGCGTGTTTTTATTTTTTGTAAAGATGGAGTTTTGCTATGTTGCCTGAGCTGGTTTTGAACTCCTGGCCTCAAGTAATCCTCCCTCCTGAGCCTCCCAAAGCACTGGGATTTGGGCATGAGCCATCATGCCTGGCCCTCTTAGTCGCCTTTAAAATCCTTTAGTTTGACAGAAAGTTCTTCCTTTGGAGAAACCAAACCCCAGATTAAGTTTTCTCTGGATCATGAGTAAGCCTTTGCCATGCCTGCAGTAGATTCCATTCTGGCTTCTGCCTTCTTTCAGACAGGCCTGCCCATGGCCTGCTGCTGTCTCCCCAGGCCTCCCTGCCCTCCTCCCCAACACTGTTGCCTGCCTCTGGCTCAGCAGATAAGGAGACTACGGTTAAGCAGAGGGATGAGTGAGGGGGAGGGGGAATGAGCATTGGGGAGAGCAGGGAGCCGGGGAGGGCAGGGAGCTGGGGAGGGCAGGGAGCTAGCAGTGCTGGGCCAGGGGTAGGCACCCCTGAGCCACGCTGCCTTCTGCTTCATTCCTTCCCTGCTCAGGAGCTGGCCTGACTTCCTCCAGACAGTCCTGCTTCTCCAGCCCTCCCCTCCACTTCAATCGATTGATTGATGGTAGACAGGGGTGTCTCTCTGTGCTGCCTGGGCTGGTCTTGAACCCCTGAGCTCAAGTGATTCTCCTGCCTCTGCCTCCCAAAGTACTAGGATTACAGGTGTGGGCCCCCTCCACGTCCCTTCTCTGGCTCACCTTGCCCTAGGCCCATCCTGGCCCCAGGCCACGCTCCCCACAGGTCTCCTTGCAAACAGCTCGCTGCTGACTCTGGCCTGTGCTAGGAACTAACCCCCCACCCAGAGACCCCATAGAAACACCCGCCTCCACATTGAGTTTCTTGAGTAAGAGCCTTCGCGATTTGCATTCAGTCGGCACTGCAGGGAAAACTTAGGAGGAGGAACCTGTTGGACCCTCAAACTGCTTGATCCGTGGAATGCAGGGCCAGAAAGTACATTTCTAGGCAAAGGACTCATCCCCAAATGCCAAGAGGAAATAGTTCCCAAGGGGAAAGGCCAAGAATATGGCTTAGCATTTTGCAAAACACTGGCCTGAGGAAAGCTATTCTCATTTCCCCACCAACCACTATCTTGAATATCAAAATCACATGCCTTTGGACTTCATAGGCCAGGAGTTAAAATGCCCAGAAATGGACCAGCAGGCAAGAGATACTGCCATGCCACAGGAAGCCCCTGGTGTGTACCCAGGCCGCCCCAGCTCTTAGCTCTTGGCTCTCTTAGTTGGGGGATGGGGAGGGGGGTCTCTTGTTCTTTTTATTTATTTTTATTTATTTTTTATTTTATTTATTTATTTTTTAGATGGAGTCTCGCTCTGTCACCAGGCTAGAGTGAAGTTGCACTATCTCAGCTCACTGCAGCCTCCGCCTCCCAGGTTCAAATGATTCTCCTGCCTCAGCCTCCCGAGTAGCTGGGACTACAGGCACGCACCACCACACCTAGCTAATTTATATATTTTTAGTAGAGATGGGGTTTCACCATGTTGGCCAGGCTGGTCTTGAACTCCTAACCTCAAGTGATCTGCCCGCCCCAGCCTCCCAAAGTGCTGGGATTACAGACGTGAGCTGTCGTGCCCGGCCTATTTATTTTTTAGATGGAGCCTTTCTCTCTCGCCCAGGCTGGAGTGCAATGGCGTAATCTTGGCTCACTGCAACCTCCACCTCTTGGGTTCAAGTGATTCCCCTGCTTCAGCCTCCTGAATAGCTGGGATTACAGGCATGTGTTACCATGCCCGGCTAATTTTTGTATTTTTAGTAGAGACAGGGTTTTACCACGTTGGCCAGGCTGGTCTTGAACTCCTGACCTCAAGTGATCTGCCCGCCCCAGCCTCCCAAAGTGCTGGGATTACAGGCGTGAGCCACCGCACCCGGCCGGTCTCTTTTCCTTAGTGGGACCTCTGAAAGTCTGCAGTGCAGCCTGTGCTGGAGGAAGTGGGAGAGGAGAAAGGGACAGTTGAACCAAGACCACCTCATGGCCTTGGGAGACACCAGCTCAGTTCCTCTTCTTTTGTGGCCACCCTGCCCCCGACCCTCACACACCCTGGGAAGCTCCTGGTCCTAGAGGGCTTGCCTGGCGTGGGCACAGCTTTGTGACACCACACGTTGTAACGGGGTTCCCCTGCGTGTAGCCCAGGAATTCTGTGTGACTCCACTCAAGTGTTCTTTTGTGCACCTACGCTTTGTCTCCTGGCCCTATTCTAAGCACACTGAGCCTGTGCCAACTGTCCTGAAGCTCTAGTTCTAGACCCAGATCCAGGTGGATGCCGCCCAGTGCCACCGCTGGGCTCTGGTATCAGAAATAGATTCTCGTTTGGGTCAAAAGAGAATTATCTGGAAGTCAAAGCCCCTTGCTTCAGGGAAACCTGCAGGGAAGGTCCCTTTAAGATGAAATAGATCACATCGCAAAGCCGCAAAGGTGTTTCCAAAATGAAAGAACTGAGAGAAACTTGGCCTAAGGGAGCCACGGATGCAGCTCTGTCACAGTGTTGCTGCGGCAGTGACATGGACCCCTTCAGCTGTAGAAGAGAGGTGGGAGAAGGGGTTGTGGCATCTGAGATGCAGGAACATCTGTTCCCAGGTCCCTGGGAGGCCCCTCGGCGTGCTGTCTGGGATTCTCCTTTGGCTTCCCCATGAAGGGCTCCTGCGTGTCCCAGCTGTCCTGGTCCTGGGTGGGTGTCAGCTACGGCACCAGTCACTGGGAGTCAGGGCACTTCCTGGCCACCCTGGGTGCACCAAGGGGTTCCTCATTAAGGAGCCTTGGGCTGCTTGGTGAGGCACACCCTACCTCTCAGGTTGTTGGTTTTAGCAAATAAAACTACACACCACCGGACAAGGTAGCTCACACCTGTAATCCCAGCACTTTGGGAGGCCAAGGTGGGCGGATCACAAGGTCAGGAGGTCAAGACCATCCTGGCTAACGCAGTGAAACCCTGTCTCTACTAAAAATACAAAAAATTAGCTGGGCCTGGTGGCAGGCGCTTGTAGTCCTGGCTACTCGGGAGGCTGAGGCAGGAGAATTGCTTGAACCCGGAAGGCAGAGGTTGCAGTGAGCCGAGATCAAGCCACTGCACTCCAGCCTGGTGACAGAGCGAGACTCCATCTCATACATTTGAGTTTCAGATAAGCAGATGTGCCTCCATGTTCCACGTGGCGGCGCCTAGCCATGGCCCAGGGAGACAATTCATTGTTCTGAGGGCTTTCCGGAGGCTGAGGGAGCAGGAGAGGCTGGAGGCAGGGTGATCTGCACGTCCCTGGGCTGTGCCCTCCACGCCCCCCTGCCCAGCAAATTCCCAGCCTGCATGAGTAAACAAGTGCCCCAAGCCGCAGGCACCAGGAAGCCCGCAGGGCCTGGCCGGGGGTGCGCTTTTCTTGGCTTTACAGCCCAGTGCAGGAGAGGGCATCCTTAGAGGGGCTCCAGAGCGGATGCGGACTGAACTTTCTCTCCTCCTCCCCAGTGGCCATCAACGCCAGGCCCGGAGAGTGGCGGCCAAGAGGATGTCAGGAAGAGCCTCGCCCAGCCCCCACGGGGATCCCCAGCCAGCCAAGGGAGGCGCCCCAGGGCCCAGGCAGCAGAGAGACCACCAGGTAAGGGGATGTCATAAGGCCTTGAACCCTACTCTCGGAGCTCTTGGAGTGGGCGCTCCCTGCCGGATGCAGAGCTCCTCTGAGGCCCAGCCTCTGACAGGGGAAGCCAAGGAGCAGTGTCAGGATTCCCAGCGGAGTGCAGCCGCCGCTCCTGGCCACCCTCCGAGGGTTGTGCTGCCTGAGAGCCATCAGTCAGACGCGAAGGACGTGGCATTCAGAAGCATCCCCACGGGACTAGTTTTCAGACTGCCAGGCGAACATGTCCAGGGCTGTGTGATGGGGTGGCTTGGGGACAGTGTCCTGTCTTAGCTCTTGACATCTGGAGGAGGTGGGCTGGAGGGCAGAAAGATGGAGAAGGAGGTGAGTAAAGGGTTTGGCTCTGACGTTACTTCCTGAAACAGAAACTGGGCCCCCAGGCCAGGGCATGGTGGCACACGCCTGTAATCTCAGCATGCTGGGAGGCCGAGGTAGGAGGATTGCTTGAGCCCAGGAATTTGAAACTAGCTCGAGCAACGTAGTGAGACCCTGTCTCAAAAAAAAAAAAAAAGAAAAGAAAAAGAAAAAGAAACTGGGACCCCAAGCAGAAGAAAAAGAAAAAAAAATGGTGTTCTCTCTTCCTCTGTACCATGTGCAAACAGACTGGCCCTGTGGGTGATCAGGGGTTCTTTAGTGTCTAGAAAGGACCTTTCCAATCTCTCCAGCTCTTTCTTTTGGACCTGGAGAAACCTGCTCAGGGAGAGGTGCCTGGCCTGGGTCTCAGACCCTGCCTGTCCCCGATCACCAGGCAGGCCAGCTGCCCCTCACCACTTCCAGCCACGAAGGAAGCCAATCTCCTGCAGTAAAATAGGGGCTGGAGCAGCTTCAACTCAGCTCTGGAGGACCCAGGAGAGGACAGGCAGGAAGACCCAGCAGAGCCTGCACCCCACTAGCAGAGAAAATCAGAGAGACAAAGAGGCAGGAAGAGAAATAGATAGGGAGTGATAGACAGGAGGAGGATGCCAGAGATAGGGGATGTGGTCGAGAAGGGGGGCGTGGTTGAGAAAGGGGGCGTGGTCGAGCTTCCTCAGGTGGGGATGGGCTAGAAGCCGAAATCCGAACTGCGGGAAGGACAGGAAGGACCTGGACGAGGGAAGAGTGGCCGGCTATCTCTAAGGGGAAGAGGGGTCAAAGGTGGCCGCATTGTTGGGGAGGGGCCAAGCCACTGGTCTCCTCCAGTCCATTGCCAACCTGCCTGGGGACCCAGGGACCCTCCTCCCCTACCTGGGCCTCCTCTCTCTCTGTGGATGAAGAGGAGCTTGTCTGCCAGACCAGGGGTTCTCAGGCTTTCAGCATTTCTGAGGGGTGGGCCAGAGCCATCTCATGCCCCCAGGCCAGACTGCATTCTCCCCTGCGATTCCTCCTTTTCCACTGTAGGCCACTTTTTTTTTTAACTTCCTGTCAATGCTGAGTTCATTTCTGAGGCTCTCCACTGGGGTCAGCCCTCCCCAGAAATAACTGTTTTCACAGTCTAAGCAGCCGACCCCGAGGGCCCTCATTACATCTAGCAGGGTTGCCTTGCTAGCCCCGCAAGATCCTGTTGGGCACAAAGGACCCTCGGGGCCCAGCCCAGAGGTGCCCTCCCCTTGGTGTCAGTCACTGAAGCCAGCTCTTATGTTAAGCCTGGGGGGTCTGTGTGAGGAAGGAGAGGATGGAAAAAGGAAGAAGTACAAGTCATTCCCTCTCCCCCTGCCTCACTGGCAACGTCATCAAGCATACGATGCCATTCTAGATGAGGTGTGTGTGTATATGTCTCGTATGCATGTGGTCTAGAATGCCACAATCTTCTAGATGACAAGAGGCCATCTCTTGTCAGGCTGACTTCAGCCCCAATTCAGGTCTCACCTTCCTCCTCCCTGACCCCAAAATGCAGGTCACACGCTTCTGCCAGGCTCAACAGCAGCGACAGTGCCCCCACAGGGCGGAGACCGCACTGCGTTGTCATGGGGTCTGTGGCTGCCTCTTGCTGCTTCAGAGACAAGCACAGTGTACAGGGCATTTGGAGTGTGCAGGGCCTGCTGGGGGTACAGGGAGTGAAGGGCGTGCAGGGTGTGTGCACAGTATGCAAGGAATACAGGAAGTGCAGGACCTGCAGGGAGTATGTAAGGAGTACAGAGAATGCAGAACATGCAGGGAGTGTGCACTGTGTGCAGGGTGTGTGCACTGAGAGTGTGCACCGTGTGCAGAGCATGTAGAGAGTGTGCACCATGTGCAGGGCGTGTAGAGAGTGTGCACCGTGTGCAGGGTGTGTGCACCATGTACAGGGCGTGCAGGGAGTGTGCACTGTGTGCAGAGTGTGCAGGGAGTGTGCACCGTGTGCAGAGAGTATGCAGGGCGTGCAGGGAGTGTGCACCGTGTGCAGGGCGTGCAGGGAGTGTGCACTGTGTGCAGAGTGTGCAGGGAGTGTGCACCATGTGCAGGGCGTGTAGGGAGTGTGCATCTTGTGCAGGGAGTGTGCACCGTGTGCAGAGAGTATGCAGGGCGTGCAGGGAGTGTGCACCGTGTGCAGGGAGTGCAGGGCGTCTTCACTATGCTCCTGCGCCTGGCCCAGGTGTCAGAGTACTTGTCGTTGAACACGTAAGAGAAAGAGTGGTTCTCTCTGTGGCTTTGGTGGGGAACGTTTGTCCCCTCCACTTCCCCCAGCTCTGTTGTCTTGCTGTTGCAGGTGAGGTCTCACACCCAGAAGAGGAACTGGTGGATGGGCAGGAAGCCCCTGGGGCAGAGGTCTGGGTTAATGGTAGCCTGAATGGTCTTGCAGGTGTTTTAAGGATAATGGCCACTCAAGCTCTGCTCCAGTGACTTCCAGCAACTGGTCTGGCTGTAAAATTGCTTTCTCAGAGGCTGGGGAATAAAAGTCCAGACCCTGTAATATACTGCCTTCCCCTACCCGCCATGGTGAAATTTTCCTTTGCCTTTGTCAGCTTTTTAGACTCCTTAGCATTAAGTAGCAGGAGAAAACAATGTTGGCCAGGCTTACAGATGTTTTTATTAAGAAACAAATGCATTTATCCTGCGAAAAGCCAAAGTGCTCCCCATGAAATTGTCAGTCCGGACAGCAAAGGCTGACTTGCACCCTGGAATGTGCAGGAAGATGATGCCAGTGCTGCCTTGACCGTCACCTGGCCTTCCCTGTCACCTGTCGGTCCTTCTCAGCGTGGCCCTGCCATTCCAGAATAGCAGCCCCAGCCGGGTGCAGTGAAAGTTCGCCTCCATGCGGCCTGAGGACAGGAGGGAGGGAGCTCTGTCTGAGGGGCTCCTCGCACCCAGACCCAGGACAGGATCAGAAACAAATGTCAAAGATCCTGTCCTGTCACAGTTGAGAGGTGATTCTTTTGCAAGTACTGTGACTTTTTTAAAATGAGAAGAGATTGTACATATGTCTACATGTATGCCTTTCCCCTCACGTTTGTCCCCTGAGGATGGACAGCAGCTCCCAATGACACATTCATGCATCCAGCTAAAGAAACGACATATGCTCACGCCTGTAATCCGGGCACTTTGGGAGGCTGAGGTGGGCAGATCACCTGAGGTCCAGGAGTTCAAGACCAGCCTGACCAACATGGTGAAACCCCGTCTCTACTACAAATACAAAAATTAGTCAGGCGTGGTGGCATGTGCCTGTAATCCCAGCTGCTTGGGAGGCTGAGGCAGGAGAATCGCTTGAACCCAGGAGACAGAGGTTACAGTGAGCCGAGATCACGCCATTGCACTCCAGGGCAACAGAGTGAAACTCTGTCTCAAAAAAAAAAAAAAGAAACGACACATGAAGCCCGAGGAGCTTGAGACGCATAGCCTGATCTGTGCCCACGGTGGGAGCTGTGCGTGCAGCTGGTCCCTCTCTCTCTCTGTCTCGTGTACTCTGTTCTGCCCCCATTTCCCCACCTCCACCCCTTTCTGGGTGTTCTCGTAACCCAGATGAAATGTCCGCAGCAATAATGGAGAGCCGGTTATGAACCTGCTGGGCAGAGTTGCCTAGTGGCCCTGAGCGCTTTTGTTTGGCCTTAATGCAAACAGAAGAGACACAGGATCCTCTGCTGGGTGGCTCTCGGCAGCTGGATTATGACTCAGCAGCATTCCAAACACAGGGAAAGATTCAGCATCTCGCAAGGCAGTTTATGGCTCTTCCCGACCAACACAATGTTCCTATTGATAAGCTATGATCATACAAGGCCAGGCGCTCTAATAAATAATCACCCACCTTGTAGAGCACCTCCCAACTTTTGCCGATGTCACCTTTTATGTGTTTTCCAGGACCCAGTGCCCTGCGTTTCTGTGGCACATGACTTCCCCTGAGTCATAGGTGACTGCCGTCCCGGACTTCCTTTCCACATGCTTTCTCTGCTCTGCCCTAATCTGGCCTCATCTCCGGCCAAATCAGTGCCATTTCCTGGCCCTGGCTGCTGAGCTTACCATGCTGGGGGGATGGAGGGTGCCGAGGCCATCGGGGGCTCAGCTGACCCTTCCAACAGCATCCACCCCACTTCCCACCACGTCCTTCCCAGAGCAGCTGGAGCATCCAGTGGCAGGGCCCAGCCTCCTAGATTAGCACAGCCACTGCCTGCAGCAGCCCCCAAGGTGGTCCGAGGGCCTCATGGGATGGACTCTGCTAGGCCAAGGGGCAGCTCCCTGATGGTCTCCCGAGGGCCACTTTCTCCTGTGCCAGTGGGAGGGGCTGGCCAGAGAGTGCTCCAGTCTGAAGGGGCTCGTTCCCAACCCCCACTGTCACGTCCTAGGGAAGGGGGACAGGCTTTTAAGGTGTATTGGTTAGGGTTCTCCAGGGAACCAAGAGGCTGATTTTAAAGAATTGGCTTATGTGATTGGAGAGGCTTGGAAAGTGTGAAAATCTGATGGGGTAGGCCGGCAGGCTGGAGATTCAGGGGAGAGGTGCAGTTCAAGTCCCAAGGCCGTCTGCTGGCAGAACTCCTGCTTGCCCAGGGAGTATCGGTCTTTTTCCACTAAGGCCTTCAGCTGACTGAATGAGGGGCACTCACGTTATGGAGGGTGATCTGCCTCACTCAGAGTCCACTGATTTAAATGTTCATCTCGTCCAAAAAACAACTTCACAGAAACGTCTAGAATAATATTTGACCGAATATCTGGGCACCATGGCCCAGCCAAATTGATGCATAAAAATAACCATTATGGCCAGGTGTGGTGGCTCACATCTGTAATCCCAGCACTTTGGGAGGCCAAGGCAGGCAGATCACCTGAGGTCAGGAGTTCAAGATCAGCCTGGCCAACATGGTGAAACCCCGTCTCTACTAAAAATACAAAAATTATCCAGACATGGTTGTGCATGCCTGTAATCCCTGCTACTCAAGAGGCTGAGGCTGGAGAATCACTTGAACCCAGGAGGTGGAGGTTGCAGTGAACCGAGATCGAGTCACTGCACTCCAGACGGGGCGCCAGAGCGAGGCTCTGTCTCAAAAACAATAAAATAACCATATGGGCCAGGCGCGGTGGCTCTTGCCTGTAATCCTAGCACTGTGGGAGGCCAAGGTGGGAGGATCTCTTGAGGCCAGGAGTGTGAGGCCAGCCTGGGCAACATTAGCAAAATCCCACCTCTAAAAAAAAAATACAATTTAAAAATATATCTTTAATAACCACCTCATAAGGATTTTGATACCCATTGCTAAATTGCTTTCCAAAAGGATGGTGTCCTCTTCCAGTTGTCCTCAGGGTGGGAGGTTACGGATTCCTGGGCCCTGCTGGCCCCACTTTCTCTCCTTGGGCTTCCTGTTGACCCGCCTCAGCTGACCTTGACCCTGCAATTTGACCTTGCTGCCCATTGGCTTTAAGGCGCCATCCAGAAGCCAGCTCTCCCTCCTGGACTTGCACAGCAGCTCCTCCAACCCTGGGGGGCGCTGGCTGCCTTTGAGAGCTGCCTCCCAGGCCCCCAGGACCATGCGATGGGGACACACCAGGCTAACCCAGTACTAACCCCTCCCCTTACGTCCGCTGGGAATAGTTCTGCTATTCATGTGAGTCACTTTTACTAGGTTTTCTGTTGTTCCTTCTGAAAACATGGCAGGGCTACCCTTAAAAATGATAAAGATGGTAAATATTATGGATATTTTACTACAATTTAAAATAATTTAACTGGCCGGGCACAATGGCAAGCCCGGGCGGGTAGATCCCCTGAGGTCAAGAGTTTTTGAGACCAGCCTGGCCAACCTGGTGAAACCTTGTCTTTTCTAAAACTACAAAAGTTATCTGGGCATGGTGGCAGTTGCCTGTAATCCCAGCTACTTCGGAGGCTGAGGCAGGAGAATCGCTTGAATCTGGGAGGCGCAGGCTGCAGAGAGTATGGTGGGCGAGGTTGCACTCCAGCCTAGGCGACAGGAGCAGAACTCTGTCTCAAAAAAAAAGATAAATTAAAATAAAATAAGTTAACTATTATAACAATGACACAAAATATCAAAATATGAATAGTAAAATATAAAAATTTGGGCCAGGTGCAGTGGCTCACGCCTGTAATCCCAGCACTTTGGGAGGTTGAGGTGGGCGGATCATGAGGTCAGGAGTTTGAGACCAATCTGGGCAACATGGTGAAACCCCATCTCTACTAAAAATACAAAATTAGCCAGGCATGGTGGCGCACGCCTGTGATCCCAGCTACTCAGGAGGCTGAGGCAGGAGAATCACTTGAGCCCAGGAGGTGGAGTTGCGGTGAGCCGAGATTGCACCATTACACTCCAGCCTGGGCAACAAGCGCAAAACTCCGTCTCAAAAAAAAAAAAATTGAACCAAATAATGTTAAAAGGAAACACCTCATTCGATGGTTACACACTATACTTGCATCAAAATATCACACCACACCCATAAATATGTGCAATTATGTATTAGTTTAAAAAAAACCCACCTCTCTAGACCATGTACAAAGCTCCTTTATATGTGTAAAAAAAAAAAAAAATCAGCAAAGCTTTCATGTAATGATTTTACAACCCAGTTCGCTGTTTAGATAGCCCCGTGCATCTGTGAATTTCTCCCATTAGGAATTGCATCCCGATCTTTGATCCGCAGCCTCCAGCACAGTTCTCAGCACACATGAGCTCTATCAATGTTTATTAAATCCAAGTATATCAATCAGAAAAAATAATGCACAATTCTTGTAAATGCTAACAACAGGCTGGATAGACATGTGGAGAGGGTGGAATGAGACTCATAAAAGCAGAGTGATGAGAGCAGTGTGTGACTGTACCTACAAGTAAGCAACAGTATCACATAGGCAAAAGGAAAATATTTGGGGGAATAGTGTTATAAGTGATACAAAAATTGTATTTTTTGAGACAGGGTCACGCTTTGTTGCCCAGGCTGGAGGGCAGTGGCGTAAACAAGGCCCACTGCAACGTTGACCTCCCAGGCACAAGTGATCTTCCTGCCTCAGCCTCCCAAGTAGTTGGGACTAAAGGCACATGCCACTATGCCCAGCTAATTTTTGTACTTTTTTTGTAGAGATGGGATTTCACCATGTTGCCCAGGCTAGTCTTGAACCCCTGAGCGCAAGCGATTCACCTGCCTCCCAAAGTGCGAGGATTACAGGCATAAACCACCACATCCGGCCATGTTGCAATTAAAAAAAAAAATTATAATAGTAGGGCTAAGGCCGGACACAGTGGCTCACACCTGTAATCCCAGCACTTTGGGAGGCCGAGGCAGGCGAATCATGAGGTCAAGAGATCCAGACCATCCTGGCCAACATGGTGAAACCTCGTCTCTACTAAAAATACAAAAATGAGCTTGGCGTGGTGGTGTGCACCTGTAGTCCCAGCTACTCGGGAGACTGCGGCAGGAGAATCGCTTGAACCTGGGAGATGGAGGTTGCGGTGAGCTGAGATCACGCCACTACACTCCAGCCTGGCAACAGAGCAAGACTCTATCTCAAAAAAAAAAAAAAAAAAGAAAAAGTAGGGCTAAATCCCTGCTTTCCTTTTGAACCTAGTTTGAAGACTTCTTGCCTAAAGTATGAGCAGTTCATATACCACTGTTTTCCTAATTTGAATTTGGAGACTTTTCAGATGTAAGTATTATTTTTCTAATTATTAAAGTGATGTATTATCAATGTAAAAAAAGACATGTAGAAACAAATCAAACCAAAAGAATCCCACAGTTTCCTCCCAAGGCCTACTCCCCAGAACCATACTTCCAGCTATGGGGCACTAATGACTGGGCCCAGGGTGACCTCACTGAATTCTCATAGTTGTTCCTTAGACATTTTACAGGCGGGGAAGCTGAGGCTCCAAGGTGTCTGGGAACTCCTGTGCAGTCACCATCTGGAAAGCGGTGGGCAGGACCCAAGGCTCCAGGGCGCAGGGATTCTTGCCCATTGGTGCCTGCGTTTCCCCACCCTCGACCTTATGCCCATGTCTCCTTCTTCCTGTGGTTTCTTTTTTTTTTTTTTTGACAGAGTCTTACTGTGTCGCCCAGGCTGGAGTGCAGTGGCATGATCTAGGCTCATTGCAACCTCCGCCTCCCAGGTTCAAGTGATTATCCTGCCTCAGCCTCCTGAGTAGCAGGGATTACAGGTACCTACCACCATGCCCGGATAATTTTTGTATTTTTAGTAGAGATGGGGTTTCGCCATACTGGTCAGGCTGGTCTCCCCGCCTCAGTCTCCAAAGTGCTGGATTACAGGCATGAGCCAACATGCCCGGCCAGTTTCTTTTCTTCTTTTTTTTTTTGAGACAGAGTTTCACTCTTGTTGCCCAGGCTGGACTGCAGTGGCGCAGTCTTGGCTCACTGCAACCTCTGCCTTCCAGGTTCAAGAGATTCTCCTGCCTCAGCCTCCCGAGGAGCTGGGATTACATGCACCCGCCACCACGTCCAGCTAATTTTTGTATTTTTAGTAGT
Organism: Cacajao melanocephalus; assembly: GCA_963573385.1. Taxonomy (NCBI): domain Eukaryota; kingdom Metazoa; phylum Chordata; class Mammalia; order Primates; family Pitheciidae; genus Cacajao; species Cacajao melanocephalus. Next base: position 3,765 of record CAUYLG010026005.1, on the reverse strand, counting down.
GATAGGGTTCACCATGTTGGCCAGGCTGGTCTCGAACTCAGTTGATCCTCCTCCTGCCTCAGCCTCCCAAAGTGTTGAGATTACAGGTGTGAGCCTTCGCACCCGGCACCTCCTGTGCTTTCTGACCATTTCGTAGCGGGGACTCCAGGTTGCACATTTTGTTTTAGGGAATGTACATCAGCCTTCACCTGCAAACCCCGCGCCCCCAGCACTCCAGAGATACTGAACTGGAAGCCACCCAAGGCAAAGGTGTCAGTTCTGGCCCCTCCGTTCTCTTCGTGTGGCCCCCAGCAAGCCAGCCACGCCGGCTCCACAGCGTCCTCCACAAGGGGCCTGCCGAGTAAGTCAGCCTGGGCCCCGCTGGCATGGGAGCCCGGCCGCCCGCCAACCCGGAGGGAAAGGCATTTTGCTGCTGTGTTTGGCCCCGTGCTCCTGTGTGTGACAAGCCAGGCCAGAGTGGGAGAAGGCCTGCTTTCCTTCCCCACACAACCAGGCCCCAGCAGGTGGCTTCCTTTCCTCCAGGGACCGTTTCTGCATGAATCTTCCTTCTTACTAAATTCTCTTGGCCGGGTGCGGTGGCTCACACCTGTAATCCCAGCTTGGCTCATGCCTATAATCCCAGCACTTTGGGAAGCCGAGGTGGGTGGATCACCTGAGGTCAGGAGCTCAAGACCAGCCTGATCAACATGGAGAAACCCCGTCTTTGATAAAAATACAAAAAATTAGCCAGGCGTGGTGGCACATGCCTGTAATCCCAGCTACTCGGGAGGCTGAGGTAGGAGAATCACTTGAACCTGGGAGGCGGAGGTTGCAGTGAGTCGAGATCATGCCATTGTACTCCATCCTGGGCAATAAGAGTGAAACAGAAAATAAATTAATTAATAAAGTAAAATAAATTCCCTTTGGCCTCAGTGACTCAGGCTGAGGAGTGAGACCTCCAGGCAGGTCACTGAGAGAGAAGCCCCCACCCTACTCTGTGGAGCTCGCAGAGTGGGCCCTGACCTGGCCCTGCTGCCCCAGGGTTGGCCTTGAAACTCGGACCTGCCCTGGTGGGAGGTGGTCCAGCCCCTGGTCCAGCCACCGTGTCCTTGCCTGGCCCAACTGCGGTCAGGCCACCCCTGGGTCAAACAGAAGCGGATGTCTGCTCGCAGGCTGGACGGAGGGGCTGCCAGAGGGCCTGGAGATGGGATGGGCCCAAGGGTACCCGCTCTGTCCCTGGGGCCTCCTCTCACCCTTTGGCTCGCTATAGGGACCACTTCTCTGTCTTTCTCTGTTCCCTTCCAGCCTCTGCCAATTGATGGCCCCTCCACCTCCACGTCCAGCTGAGCTGGAGCTTTCTAGAGGGCTTTACCAAAACTCTGGGAAAACAAAAGGACAGAACAAAAGAAGGTCAGGCAGGACAAAAGCATCCTGCTCAGGATATGTGCATCTGTGGCCGCCCCAGCCTGTCCCACCCCACTACCTTCCTGGCCGGGCCCTGGGAGCTCTGGCCACCTGGGGATCCACTGGGTTGGAAGTGGGGGTAATGGCCATGGCTGGGGAGCCAGGTTGGGTTCCCTCCCACTTCCCACTGGGAAACACACCCCAAACCCCAGCCCAGCCAGCTGCAGCCCAGGGCAGGCGCAGAGGAAGTGCAGCAAATCCATGGGAGGAAGGTGCCGCAGGGGCAGGGATCCCCAGTTCATAGCGACAGGGACACCAGCAGCTGGTGGCTGGCCTGGCTCCACATCTAGCAGCAGAGCATGGTCGCAGGGTGGGCGGCTCAGCCAGCCATGGGCGTTGTGTGTCCTGTGGGTTCAACAAACACGAGCTGCAAAGCTGCCTGAGCCGCTCGCACTGCGCAGTCTGCTTCCTGTGAGGGAGGAGCCGGCCAGCCAGTTGAGTCCTGGCCACAGAGCAGGCGACCTGGGGAGGGAAGCTTCCCTCACTTCTGAAAGAGGGACTGAGTGGGACAGAGGGGCTTCTGTGTGGAGACTGCACGGCACTGGCATCTTGCTCTGGCTTTTCTCTCCAGGCAGCCAGTCTCACAGGAAGTGAGGATGTCCCTGAGTGTCCCCATCACGTTGCTGGAGGACCAGCCAGCTTCCCGCTCTCATCTGGCCCAGCTGCGGGTGATGAATGTGAAGGGACACTTGTCCACGAGACCCTGGGAGCCGAGGGGAGGCTGGTTGTCCAGGCAGCACCAGAGCAAAGCCATAGCAGCCCTGCTGGGCAGGTCACTTTCAACCTGGGCCGAGCCATGAAGGAGGGCTGAGCAGAGCCTGGCACTGACCTCCTGGAGAGGGAAATTTCCTGTTCACCTTTCACACACAGGAGAGGGCGTGGCTTTTGCCCTCAGGAGACCTTCTGGCCCCAGAAACAGCAGGTGCTGGATTTGCAGCCAGGGCCCTCCAGGCCCTAGCAGGCGACAGTTCGGGGCCAGCCTGGAGCGGGGCCTTTCCAAGGCTGCTGACGCCAGCTCTCCTCACTCAGACCGACTACCAGGACCCAGAAGGAACTTAGGGTGAAGCTCATTCTCAAGCCTGTGCCTCAGCAGCAAAGTTGGTGTTTTCTTCCTCTGTTAAAATCTGAAAAAGAGGCCGGGTGTGGTGGTCTACGCCTGTAATCCCAGCACTTTGGGAGGCCAAGGTGGGTGGATCACCTGAGGTCAGGAGTTTGAGACCAGCCTGACCAGCATGGTGAAACCCCATCTTTACTAAAAATACAAAAATTAGCTGGGCGTGGTGGCGCGCCACCTGTTGTCCCAGCTACTTGGGAGGCTGAAGTAGGAGAATCTCTTGAACTGGGGAGGCAGAGGTTGCAGTGAACCAAGATGGCGCCATTGCATTCCAGCCTGGAGGACAAAAGCTAGACCTCACCTCAAAAAAACATCCTGAGAAAGAATATGGTGTGTTCCAGCCTCTTCAAAGCTACTCTGCGCTTCTGCACATGTTTCTTAATGCGCCCTCTGCCTCCCTCCCTGCACTGGGACCGTAAACACAAGCAGCTGTACCAGCAAAGTGACCCCTCCCGCTGGGGGAAGCCTGTGCATGCCCTCACTGGCGCTGTCATCAGGGTTCGGTCTTAGGACAGAGGAAGGAAGTTTGCCTTCAGGGCCAGCAAGTCACAGGTGTCCTGGATGTTACCCAAGCTCTAAAATCCAATAAAACCCATTAGTACTTACTTAGACGGTGCTGTGTGTGTGCATGCTATGTGTGTGGTGTGTTTATATGTGTGTGGTGTGGGTGTGCTGTGGGGTGTGTGTATGTGTATGTGATTGTATGTGGTGTGGGGTATGTGTGGTGTGTGTGTGGTGTGGGGTGTGTGTGCTGTGGTTGTGTGCTGTATGTGGTGTGGGGGGTGTGGTGTAATGTGTGTGTGTGCATGCAGTGTGTGTGTGCTGTGGTTGTGTGCTGTGTGTGGTGTGGGGGGTGTGGTGTGTGTGTGTGCATGCAGTGTGTGTGTGCTGTGGTTGTGTGCTATATGTGGTGTGGGGGGTGTGGTGTGTGTGTGCATGCAGTGTGTGTGTGCTGTGGTTGTGTGCTGTGTGTGGTGTGGGGGGTGTGGTGTGCTGTATGTGTGTGCATGCAGTGTGTGTGTGTGTGGTGTGTGGGGGGTGTGGTGTGGAGGGGTGTGCGGGGGTGGGGGTGTGGTGTGTGTGGTGTGTTTTTGCTGTATGTGTTTTGGGTGTGTGTGTGTGTGTTTGTGTGGTGTTGAGGTATGTGTGTGGTGTATGGGTGTTGTGTGTTATGGGGGTGTGTGGTGGGGTGTGTGGTAAGGGTGTGT
>CAUYLG010026004.1:0-21699 GCA_963573385.1 Cacajao melanocephalus | reverse complement strand
GAGAGATAGCATGGGAAGAAAAGCTAGATATAGGTGAAGGGGAGGAAAGCAGCAAATCACACTGCCACGTGTGTACCTATGCAACAATCTTGCATGTTCTTCACATGTACCCCAAAACCTAAAATACAATAAAAAAAATAATAAAAAAAAGAAATATTGTTATTTACTTCTAGTAATTATTATTTTCCTAAAATCTGTTTTGTTTACATTTACTGAAACTACATCAACATAATTCAGGTTAAGATTTGTACCAAATATATTTTTATATCTTTCTAGTTTAGTATTTTGTGACTCTATATTTTAGAAGAACTGGAGGATATTTTTTTTTCTTTTTGAAATATGTATTTTAATCCAGTTGGAAAAAATATTTGTTATAATTTAAAGTATTTAGTTCATTTCAATATAATACAACAGTTTATTTTAAATTTATCAACTATTTTGTTTTCTTTGTCTTGATTGTTCTTGGTTGTTTTTCTTTATTTTATTACTTTATTATATTTTATTTCTTTCCCTTTATTGGCTTGAGGATTGCATAATTTTCACCCTTTTGAGTTTTGTTTTGTTTGGACTATAGGTTTCAACATTCATTACTCAAGGACAACATTAAGCAATTTCCAAACATTTTAGCTCTATTTACCCTGGCAAGGCTTATATGTTATTGTTGTTTTATACATTATATATTAAATATGCATGCAATATATAAAAACATTTTGTTAATATTTATATATTATCTTAACATATTTAATTATGTGTAATATATGAAAATATATACTTTACACGACACAATATTCTTTTATATAGTTAATGTTTACTTAGATTACACATATGTTTAACCTCTCTGTTGGTGTTTGTTTATTTGTGATGAGTTTCTTCTCATGAGCAACACAGTACTGGTGCAGCGTACCAGTACAAAGTTATTGGGGTGTTTTTGTAGGATAATATCACAGAATATAAAATTGTAGACAAGGGAATATTGTACTTTAGCACTTTGAAGATACCAGTTGTTTTCTGACTTCCACTATTTTTTTTTCTGTTGAGAAATCAGCTGTTTATCTGATTTTTCCCTTTGAAAGTAAATCTGTTATCCCTTGATACCTGAACAACGTTTATGTTTTCTCTAACTTTTGGAATTTTCATGTGCAGTATTTCAAAGTGATTTTATTTGTATTTACTTACTAGCATTTCATAGTTTCTGTTATTGTGACTTGATAACCTTTATTAGTTTCATAAAATTCTTAGCTCTGAAAATATTGCAGTGCTTTCTTTTCCATTCTTCTAAAAATTCAGTAAAATACCTTAGACTTTATCTCTTTATTTTTTATATCTCATCTACATTTTCAATCATTTTGTCAACACATACTTAATTTTGCGTATAGTCTTCTGACGTATATTACTATTTTTAAATTAATACATTCTACTCTTAATTTCTGTATTGCATTTATAATTTTTGTTTTTATATTTCTAGTTGTGGAATTTTCATTGGATTGTTTACCATAATTCCTGTTAGATTCTATCTTATCTCGTTTCACATATGAAGTAGAGTCATTTTAATGTATGTGTCTAATATTCCATTACCTAATTCGCTGTGGGTTATATTTTCAATCAATTGTAGCACCTGAGGGTACATTTCAAGCAGGCACTACCAAACTGGGGCCCCAGGTGAGGCCAGCAGACCAAAGGATTCTCAGGTCAGACCAGCCTTGTCTGATGGACAAGACCACCCTGCAGAGTTGACGTCCAACAGTTCCCCTAGGGCTAATGTCTCCTATGGGAGCGAGTCCAGCCTAGGGAGATGAGCATCCCTGGATGTGCTCTACTATAAAGGCTCCCACACCAAACCCTCTGGGCTTCACACTGACTGGGGTGCTGCCCCTACCACTTCTCTAAGCAAGTCTTTCCTCCAAATAAATTGTCCACTGTCCTCAAGGGGTCTCCTCCTGCTGGAATTCCAGAGGTCTGTGGCAAGAACGACTTGCTTCTTGTCAGTTCAAGTCACCCATTTCCCTTGAGACACTGGGGACTAGGAACAAGTCCTGGTGCACGATAGCCCTGTGTAGGGTTCCCAGCTTCCTCCCGCTTCAGCCCAGCTTCTGTGTCTTCCCTCCATCCATTCTCAGTGTCTTCCCTCTGAAAGACGTCTTAGAAGTGTACCAGTCATTTTGATGCCTCCATGGCAGCTGTTCCAAGATGATCTAGTTTGTCATTTTCCTGAAATCTGGACCATTTATTTTAATTATCACAAACATTATTTGAGATTATTATTATTAGTTTCATTTTATTGATGAAAAAACTGAGTCTTATAGATGTTAAGATGTTGGAGGTGACATAACTAAAAAGATATTTCAAATCATTTGTCTCTGGATAAATGAGATATCTCTGTCTCATGGGAAAGATAATCAATTCTATCTCATGCATTTAGATTAATTTTTCAAATCATTACAACAGTAAACCCAACTTTAATTGATTAATAAATGAAAAATCTAACATCATGAATGCATGAATCACTGGGCTTGATGTTTGACTTCTGAATGGGACTGTTTACTCTCTGTATAAAATAAGCCTCAGGAACTTTTCTGTTTGCAAAATGTAATCCTGATACTTTCCGGATTTTTATTAAAGTAAAATAAGAACAACATAACAGGCAAACTCTTAAGTTAGACATTACTTACATATATCATAAGAGGAAAATAATTTATAAATATTCCCACATATTTCTCTACAACACAGAGAATAGTGTAAAACAGGTAATTTTGCCTTCAGAATTCAAACATATACAGCTCACTTATTATTCATATTGGTTGAAAGTCTTTTAAGTGCAATTTTACTAGAATAATGGGACAACTGCATGGCTCTACAGTAAAAAATATGAAGAAGTACATTCAAAAGTATATCACAAAGTACACTTAAGTAAACATGAGTGTTTCAAATATACACTTTTTTTTTCTATCAGATCTGGGTAAAACTTCAATTTTTGCTGTTATCAATCTTTTGACAAGAAAGGCTTGTCATATTTGTTTAAGAAAGTAAAAATGCTTACAAATGAATGCTTTTGTGACAGAGTAGACTGTTAAATTGTCTTCTGACTCCTGCTGCTGCTGTTTGACCATTAATCACATAAATAGGGAAAAATGACATTGGGAGATTCATGTTTCCAGCTGTCACAAACACTGGCTTGTCACCCATGTCAGTTATATATTCAGCAAGAAATACGAAAGTGACACAGAATTATTTTGTCTCTAGGAAAGGGATTACTTGTGCTGCTCACTAGAAAATCCACTTTTAGGTTTTATTTTTCTGCTGACAAATCTGGCAGTTTTTCTTTTATTTAGAGTGTCCCTATTCCTCATCACCAGTCCTACATTTTTGAAACATGTGTCTATGGAAGAACCTGTAGACAATTGCCAATGATATCTTAGGATGCTATATATCACACATCTGTCATTCTTTCTAATTCTCACTTTTAGTACCCATGCAATGCAAAAGTATTCTTAATTAAGACAAAATAAATGAGAAGTTGTCAGAGGAATTCATAAACCTAGGCATATATTTTTAAACGCTTCAAAGTACTGTACCTGAAAAAAAACACAAGACCACAAACTAACTCAGATTCCTTTGAAGTTCCAGATTAAGTAACATTATTGTAAAATCTTAAATTTATTAAAGATAGAGCTCCAGAAGAACTTGCACTTTCTTGTCCTTTTTTTTAAATTGCTATAATATCTTATTAATCAAGCAATTAATTATTTTACTCACTCAAGGGAAGTGGTCCATTTACATTTATATTAAAAAAAAAAAACTCAAAAGTTTTGTGGAAAGTTTATTAACCTAGCCAGTTCCATTGTATTTTCTTTATTCTACTAGATTCTGTCTTATAAATTAATTGTCTTGTATAGAATCTGGGCGCCTAATTAGGCCTTTCATTTTCCCTTTGCTATTCTGGTTTCCATTTCTTCATTTGGGCATTTACAATTAAAAAAAAAGTATAGAGATTATCTGATTATTCAACCACATGCTCTGTTCATATAATATCTGTAAACAATATCTAAAGTGATCCTCACCCTGGCCTCTCTTCCATAGAACTTGAAATTATTGTTTACATAAATAAAGTAAAATAAATGTCATTTTACTGTAGCTTTATTTGCTACTTTGACATATGTGCTCACTTACAGAATTCACTAAAGCTTTAACATCATGAATAATAAACAATTATAATTTTTCTTACTTTGTTGTAGGCAGTAAGTATAATGAATCCACATATAAGGAATAGCATCTAGCTCTTGAACTACGTTCTCTTTATTTTTTATATTCTTCTCCATGCTTCCTTTACATAACATGACTAAATCACAATTCCTTCCCAACTCTTTCTTCCTTGAGTTTCATTTATTTATTTTTTTCAAAAATATTATATATCAAGTCCCAATGAATATTTTACTTCAATATAAGACAATCTGTTATGAGAATATGTGGAAAAACTGGAAATGTGTGCCCTGAAGTAATAATGGAATACATATAGTCATATGTATTAATAAATCTCTTGTAGTGTTGATAAATCTTAGTGTGTCTACAAAAACACAGTTAATTTACATTTTGCCTCTTTGCACTGCTTCTGCCTACATTCTTTTATAAGGAAATCACTCAATTGCCAAAGTAGTGAATGTAATGATTTAAAAAATAATCTTTGATTTAAATCTTTAATGTCATCTTGAGTTAATTTTTGTATATGGTGAAAGATAGGGGTTCAGTTTCATTCATCTACATAAGTTTATACAGTTTTCCTTGCACCATTTATTGAATAGGGTGTGCATTTCTTGTCATTTAGTTTTGATGACTTTGTTTAAGATCAGTTGGTTGTAGGTGTGTGGCTTAATTCTGGTTTCCTTATTCTGTTCCAAAGATCTATGTGTCTATATCTGTACCAGTACCATGATGTTTTGGTTACTACAGCCTTGTAGGGTAGTTTGAAGTCAAATATTATGAAGCCTCTAGCTTTGTTTTTTATTCTTTTAGCTTGGGCTTGCTTTGGCTATTCAGGCTCTTTTTTCATTCCATATGCATCTTAGAATTGATTTTTTTTTCCTAATTCTGTCAAGAAATGATGGCAACTTGATAAGAATTGTGCTTAATCTGTTAATTGCTTTGGGTTGTTTGGTCATTTTTAATGATATTGATTCTTCTAATCCATGAGCATAGGATGTTTTTCCATTTGATCATGTGATCTATTATTTCTTCATCGGTCTTTTATAATTCTCCAAGTAGAGATTTTTCACCTCCTTGGTTAAGCCATAAATATCCTAGAAGAAAAGCATGGCAATAAGTCTTCTGGACATTGGCCTAGAAAATAATTTATGTCCTAAGACCTCAAAAGCAATTGCAACAAAAACAAAAATTGACAAATGGAACTTAATGAAACAAAATAACTGCATAGCAAAAGAAGCAATCAACAGAGTAAACAGACAACCTACAGAATGGGAGAAAGTATTTGCAAACTATGCATCCAATAAAGGATTACTATCCAGAATCTGTAAGAAACTTAACAAAAGAACAAGAAAATAAAATGAATAACTGCATAAATAGTGGGCAAAGGACATGAACATCCATTTCTCAAGAGAATACATAGAAGTGACCAACAAACATGAAAAAATGCTCAACATCAGTAATCATCAGGGAAATACAAAGTAAGACCACAATGATACATTAGAAGTATATACAAGAAGAAAAAAATAAAACCACAAAGAGATACTATCTCACACCAGTCAGATGGCTATTATTAATAAGCCAAAAATCAACATATGTTAGCAAGGAAATGGAGAAAAGGGAATGTTTATACACTGTTGGTGGCAGTGTAAATTATTACAGTCTCCATTAAAAACAGTATGGGGATTTATCAAAGACACTTGTACTCATATGTTTATTGCAGTACTATTCATAGTAGCAAAGACACAGAATAAACCTGTGCCCCTCAATGGCGGATTGGATAAAAAGAACATGATACATAGTCCATGTAATACTGTGCAGTCATAAAAAAAGAATGACAATATGCCCTTCACAGCAACATAGATGCCATTGGAGACTGTTATCCTAAGTGACTTAAAGCAGAAATAGAAAATCAAACCCCATATGTTCTCACTTATAAGTGATAAGTAAAGACTAGATACACATACAAATAAAATTGTAAATAATAGACACTGGGGACTCCAAAAAGTAGATGGGAAGGAGCAGAGCAAGTGTTGAAAACTACCTACTGAGTACTATGTTCACTATTTGAACATAGAACTATTTGACGGGTTCGCCAAAATCCCACACAGAGCATCTCGCAATACATCCATTTCACAAATCTGTGCATGTGAACACTTAATCTAAAATTAAAAAAAAAAAAATCAACCCTACAATTACTCTCCTAAAACTTAACAAACTTCCTGAACTCATTCTGAAAAACAAAGTTTAAACATCTTTGAAAATTCTAAAACAATTATAAAGTATCTTTATTAAAGTTAATTGGATCTCAAAGCTTCATATTCAGACCATTATTATTTTCTAGAGCAATTAAAAATACTATATCACTTTTACTCAAGGAATTTAGTAATTAAATGATATGATTTGAATGTTATTTCCTTTCAAATATATTTAAAACCAATATGAGATAAACATGATAATACAATTAATCTAAATTTAATTATAGTTGTCTTTTAATGTGACTTTCTAATATTGTCAAAAAAATATTATTCTGTTCTTACTTTTTATTTAACTGTCAGAATCATAAGTACTCTCATCTTTGAGAAAAAAGGAAAATTCATATTTTTCAATATTCTTAAGCTTCTAATTTCTTGCTTACACCCGAAAAATAGTAAATTAAGGATAAATCTATTTTAATGAAAAATTATTGTTTCTCCACTGACCTGGAATGAAATGAAACAGTTAAATAAATAATACATGTTGTTTTTCTAAAACCAAGTATTTGAAAATCCAGGTGTTCACTGATGGTTGTTTATTTGTTGTATATATTCTAAATATTTAATGGTACTGTAGGATGGTATAGCACTAACGGATCCATATTGGGTGTACTTTTTTATTATTTATCTTTACCTGAGTAAAAAGCCACATAATTTGTATTAAAAATGAATTTATGTGTTTTATTTTGTCATTTTCTAGTCTATAAACTTTATCCACAGCATGTGTACCAGAACATAGGAGTATTAGTGTCCTTAGAATTCTACCTTCTGTACTATTGGTAGTCAACTTCTTAATTTATTTCTGCTAGAATCTTTAGGATTTCCTTCTATTTGCTTTGTTTTGATTTTTTTTTTCATTTTCTAGTTCATTAAGTTGGAATCTTTGATAGTCGATTGTGAATCTTTTTACTTTTCTGATATAATACTTTTCTAGAATAGCTATATCTGTATCCCACAAATATTGCTTTGTTGAATTCATATCATTTCACAAAAAAAGTTTCATTATGATTTTTCTTGTCACCATAAATCTTCATAGTGTTTTTAAAAATTGTATTAGAGATACTTTAAATTATTAATTTCCAATGTAATTCTAAGCTTGTCCAATAATATATGTGTATGCTTTAATTCCTTTACATTGATTCACACTTATTTTATGACCAGTAATATAATTTATTTTGGAGAATATTCCATGTCCACTTGAAAGCAATGAAACAATCTGTGTTAGACTTCTCTTTGTGGGAAAGGTGGTGGTGAATTTTATTGACTTAACAGTTGTTAGGGTATTCAGATTATCTGTTTCATATTGTGTCAGTTTGGGCAAGTTATTTTTCAAAAACTTTATTTCATGTAAGTTATCAAGGTTTTTTTTATTATTCTCTTAATGTCTTTTTAAAATCTGTAAGATCTCTGGTGATAACATCTTTCACTGTCCAATCCTGATATTTTCAGTTTGTATTCTCTTCTCTCTTTTTCTTTTGATCAGGCTAGTTAAGGGTCGATTAATTACATCTATTCAAATAACTAAACTTTAGCTTTCCCAATATTTTAATACAATTAATATTTAATCATATAAGTAATATTTAATTCAATTTTATAATTATATGAGAGAACAAACTACATTAGATATGGGAATATTCAGTTGAAGAATTGAATAATCTATACCCATCCTTCTTTAGAAGGCTTTCCAGGTATTCAGAGGGACTTGGTGCTGGGTGCAGTGTATCATGCTTGCAATCTCAGCACTTTGGGAGGCCGAGGCAGGCAGATCACTTGAGGTCAGGAGTTCGAGACCAGACTAGCCAACATAGCAAAACCTTTTCTCTACTAAAAGTACAAAAATTAGTCAGGTGTGGTGGTGTATGCCTGTAGTCCCAGCTACCTGGGAGGCTGAGGAAGGAGAATTCCTTGAACCTGGGAGGCAGAGGTTGCAGTGAACAGAGATTGCACCACTGCACTCCAGTCTGGGTAACAGACTAAGACTTTGTCACAGAAAAAAGGGTGGGGGAGGGGACTTCAGTGTTGTATTAGTTTTTGGTCACTGCAGCCATATCAAAATCAGGAGCATGCCAAGCCCAGTAATGATGTGTCTCTTTACTGCCTTAGCTCACCTAAGCTCTTGTGATTGCAAGACAGAGGCTTTGATTCTCTTCCCTTACTTTCTTCCAAACAAATGGGGAGTCTTTCTTTGTGTTAAACTGCCTGGATCTGGAAGAGGAGTGACACAAAATGTGTGCGGCCACCACCACTGGGACAGTTTTGGATCAGAGATGAAGCCAGCATGGTACTGGTTCTCACACAAGGCCCATGGAAACCACTGCTTGGCTACTGCCTATGTTTGTTCAAGGCCCTATTTCTCTACAGTCAGCAGGTGGCAATGCCAGTGAGGCTTGTCCATTTCCTTTCAGGGCAGTGAATTCACCCTAGCTCTGTGTTGGTCCAGAGATGCCTTTAGGGAGTCAGGGCCTAGAGCCCAAAACCTTATGGATCTACCTTTTGCTCCATTCTACTGCTGCTGAGCTAGCATCCAAGACACAAGAGAAAGTCTTTCTCACTCATTCCTTTCTTTCCACAAGTAGCAAACTCCCTCCCATGGCCACCACTGCTCTAAGCTCACTGCAAGTACTGCTGGACTACCACTGACCTTCACTCAAGGCTCAGGGACTCTTTATTTAGCTTGTAGTGAATGCTCCCAGGTCTGTGACTCTCCCTTCAGGAAAGTGAACTCATCTTTGGTTCATAGCAGGTCCAGAAATGCCAACCAAGTGCCAAGGTCTGGAATTGGGGACCCCAAGTGCTCACTTGGTGCTCTACACTATTGTGGCCAAGTTTCTGCTTTACTCTTCCCTCTCCTTTACTTTTCTCTCTCCTTTTCTCAATCAGGAGTCCCTTCCCGTAATCACCACAGCTGGGAATGTGCTGGGTCACACTCAAAGTCAGCACATGCTTGAGTCCCACCAAAGGCTCATGATTAGTACTGCCTGGTTACCAGTGCTGGCTATTTGGGGGCCAAGATCTCTTTAGTTAGAAGGTGATGAATCCTGTCTGGATTTCTGACCCAGAGTGTGGTTAGAAATGTCATCACAAATCTAGAACCTGCAGCAGAAGTCTCAGGACTCTTCCTATTGCCCTATCCTACTGTGCCTGACCTGGTATCTAAATTTTAAGACAAAGTCCTCTTTACTCTTTCCTCTCTTCTCTTCAATCAGAAGAAAGGAGTCTCTCCCAAAGCTTTGAGCTGCACTGCCTGGTTTTAGGAAAGTGGTGACACAAGGACTCCCCTGGCCATGCTGGCTCATGTTTCATTAGTTCACATACTCCCTCAAGTATACTGGCTTTGAGCCTAGCACAGCACCAGAACTTCCCCAGGAATTGCAGCCCTTGAGGCTTAGATTGCCTTTCAAGTTGATTTAGACCCCCGTAACTCATGATGGTGTGGCTTGAGGGCACTCAGGCTCTGACTGCTAGGATGAGTGATTCTCCTCTGGCTAGGGCTGGTCTAAAAGTGTTCCTCTGTAGGTGTTGAGTAAGTTCCACTCAGTGTTACTTTCTGCTGTGACAGGAAGTGCTGATTTCCAGTGCAAAGTTCTACACTCACGGTGCTTTCTTCCTAAGTGCATAGATTCTCTCAGCACCAAGTGGCTACTGCTATGGGACAGGGAACAGGTGGAGTCAGTAATTCAAGACTGTCTTTTCTATTCTTGTCACTGCCTCTTTCAGTGATTTGAAGTTAGAATATGTGCTGTGTTCAGTTACTTATTTTTTATTCTTATGAAGGTGCTTTTTATGTATGGATAGTTGTTCAATTTGATGTTCTTGTGGGGACAAACTCGTATTCAGCCACTTTGAGCTGCTAGTCTTTTCTCAAATATTTTAAATTGAAAATATAAATACGTATGGATAAATCAAGCTTTTCCAGAGATATTTGGCCATGAGCAACTATTCTGCTTATTGTCATTTAAGCTTCTATTTTGTTAACATTGTGATATATGTATTAAACAAGATAATGCTTTTAAAGTGCTATAAAACTGTTTAACACACAAAAGTTGGTAATAAGTTTCACTTTTACCTTTCTCCTCAACTTTTTTCCTCTTTGATTCATCAATCAGTGCTCACAGCAATGTAAACTTACTTTTCAGTAAACATTTGTTTATTAATTAATAGTAGTAGTTTTCAATCTATTTAACAGGTCTACTGTTATAGTTGAAATATTGTAGCAGGATTGGTGGGGAACAAACCTCTCTAACACTGAGCTGAGAAAGGAAGTGGCTTTTTATTTGGCCAGGAGCTGCGAGAGGCTAATGCTTTGACCACCAAGCTCTCCAAGAAGCAGCTTCTTTCCCTTTTTAAGGGTTTACAACTCTAACGGGGTGCAGAGGTGAAACTGTGTTATTGTCTGTTGGTTGGACATTTGACCTCACAATCTTTGGCTTTATTGATTTGCTAGTTCACATGCAGCGCGAACGGGAACAGGCAGGGGAGAGGGCTTACAAAAACAAGACAAAGGCAGTAAATCATTAGTTGACAGATGTATTTTCAGAAGGAGGCCTGGGTTATGCAAACGTGGAGGATGAGATCCAGTGCCAGGTTTTGGCTGGTAGTGATAAATTCTTTGCGACTATTTCAAGGCTTATAGATAGCAGAGGCTCTGGGAACCGAAAAGGGAGTTATTTTCCCAGTTTTTGGGCCTTTTTATGGTCTGGTCAGTGGTGTCAACAAGTTGCCTGACTAGGGATTTAAGCTCTTCAACATTTTATTTCTCTTTACCCTTCTTCTCATTCGGAGGGAAGAGGTGGAGGCCTGTGAGGAGGGAGATGGGGAGAGGGTCTCCCCTGTCAATATAATAAATCTGTACATATTTCAAGGGTACAATCTAATAAACTTTGACATGTGGATATACTCATGATTCTATCAGCAGAATTAAAATAGTGAACATATCTAGTTCTCCAACAAGACCTTTTTAAATTCCTCTCTCCCTCCCAAAAATCTCCTTCCCATATAACCACTGTGTTTTCATTCATTATATAGATTACTTTGCATTTTCTAGAGTTCTATATAAATTATTTCATGCAGTATGTACTCTTGTTGCCTTGTTGCTTTCATCTAGTATAATTATTTTGAGATTTATCACAATTGTAGTATGAAACAATAGTTTATTCCTTTTTTAATGCTGAATAGTACTTTCAAATTTTTTTTTCTTGAAGAAATAGCCTTTTTCTCAGACCATATCTATAACACTTATAATAATGTTCTAAAGCTGGGTACGGTGGCTCACTTCTATAATTCCAGCACTTCGGGAGGCTGAGGCGGGCAGATCACCTGAGGTCTGGATTTCCAGACCAGCCTGACTAACGTGAAGAAAACCCGTCTCTACTAAAAATACAAAATTAGCTGTCATGGTGGCACATGCCTGTAATCCCAGCTATTTGGTAGGCTGAGGCAGGAGAATTGCTTGAATCCAGGAGGCAGAGGTTGCAATGAGCCAAGATCACGCCATTGCACTCCAGTCTAGGCAACAAGAGTGAAACTATGTGTCAAAAAAATAATGATAGTTAAAAACATAATGTTCTAAAACTCATGTTTTCCTCAGTGTTGTATATTTTGTTAAAAAGAGACATTTCTATGATTTTGCCCAATTAGTGCACTCTGTGAAGTAAGCTAATCATAGAATTGCATTTGATAGCAACTTAGAACATCTAATTTTTTTGTTCATGTGTATCAACTATGGCATATTTAAACAAATGCACAGTTAAAAATGAAGATTACAAATGTGGTTCTACTGAGATATCAAACAATAAAACATTGAAAAGTCTATTGTAATAAAGCAAAATAATAAATGGCCAAAGTAATATAAGAAAGATAATTTTATTTATTGAGAAACATAACTTGGCATTGCTGGTTTTCAAGCAATTCAATTGAGACATCCTTCAATTTTCCGTTAAGATATCGAAGGTATGTTTAATAAGTAAAGTCTATTTACCAGAAAGATCAATGTTTTCCCAAATTTTTCAAATGGAGTGTCAGATATCAATATACTTGTCCCATGTAAAGTAGGAGAAAAAAATTAAGTGAGATTATTTGAATTGATAATCATACAGGGGAACCAAAGCCATTTTAAAAATGTTTCCACTAGGAAATGGTTTTTTGCCTGTTAAGCTGCAAAATGTGCCACCATCTGGCTTTTAATAGTATTATGCCTCTCCAATGACTCCATGAACAAATCACACTTCAGATAGTTCAAATTAGTTATAAAATTCAAATAGTCACAAATAACACTTCTGCTTTTCCATATGATAGGCACAAAATAGAATGAAGCAAAATATGGCTGTGGCAATTAAAAATAGCAAAATTGTTAAAAACAGCAATAACTATTGTTAAGGTAGAAGATGTAGAAAGGAAATGAAGGTAAGATTATTAGATAAGAGCAGCTTGCAAATGAAGTATTCAGATTTTGAGATTTTTATATATTAATCAAAAATAAAACTGAGCTATAAAATAAGAATTAAAATATACTAACAAATTTGTGAATATCTACCACAAATACTTTATAATCTTTGAAATTAGAATTGGTGTGTGATGAGTAAATCACTTACCAGTTTGTGAAAGGTGTATTTTACTGGTTTGTTAACCTATATTCATTTGTTGATGCAAAAATATATTAATTCTTATTAATAAATACCAAATTTGGTGCTGATTCTACATTTCCAACTTCATGGAGTTTACAGGTTACTGGTGATTTAGGAAATAAACATTTAGCCAGATAAAAAGACATATAATTATAAAAAGCTAACGCTGATGAAGCAGGAATAACAGAGATGATTCTACACTAGGCTTTGCAAGCCTGTTTGAGGAGTTTAATTTTAGCTGAGCATTGAAAGACAAGAGTAAAGGGTGAAAAGAAGGTGGAAAGTAGGAGGACGATATTTTCAGGATAGAAAACAGCTTACATGAATAAAATATAAATATAAAATAGAGCATAGCAAGAATTGTTCTTTTTGAGACAATGTTTTCAGTCTCTTGTTTAGTTTACACAATCTTATTTCAATTATATGTTACATCTGTATAAATTTACAAAATATTAAATATGCAGTTATAGATCCTTCATTAGAATCCTAGTTATCAAAATATTTAAGCACGCTGGAAAATTGACTTATTTTAGAGTTGAAAATATCAAACATCACTTTTTGTCCTGAGTCAAATTAATTGGTAAAAGGAGGCTTGAGAACAGAAAAATTCAATTCTTTATATAAGCATGAGTAAATCAAATTTTTGAAAGAAGATGCTGTAGTGTTCAATCTTATGCATCTGAATATCACTTGGCATTTTCAGTAAATGTTTATTTACAATCCAGGATTAGATTCATGTCTAAATACTTTAAACCAGAACTAAATCCAACAGCTACCATCAAAATATATTTTCCTTTTTCTCCTAGCTTGTTCTCTTGATAACAACACCTCTCATACAGTTTCAAAGCATCAAGATCTTCAATAGCTTACCCTCCTCTGCCAAGTATAAATTTAAAAGTTGGAGAGAGTTACATTTTATATTACTGCAAATTTTCCATTAGTTTGCATTAACAAGGTCTCTAATGTCAAAATCCTCTGTTTCTTGCCTCCTTGTCTCTAGCAGTAGCTTGCTCACTGGTATCCCACCTCTGACTTGAGCCCCTTCTGTTAAGCCACTCACATTAGGGCAAAGTAAGGTTGCTAAATCATAGTCAGTATTCTTAGAATGCCAGATTGATTGAATACTACTTCCTGAAAACACCCCGTACTATTCTGTTGTCTTGTCTGACTTTACTTTCTGTTATCATCACTCATCTATTAGGGCCCAATGTTACGTATGTTTAATTCTTCCTCATCTTGGCCTTTATTATTTTTCTTAATAGAATACATCTTTTCACTTTTAAATACCAAAGGTTTGGTATATTAATTACCAAAAGTTCTTAATTCTTATGAAATTTAAGTCTTTTCACTTGAATTATGCTTATTAGCATTCATACTATTTTCAACTAAGTTGCAAGTTGTTCCAGAGAATGAACCAGAATATTACCTTGTATAATGTATCAATCAATTATTTTTTGCAGAGTTAAATTTCAGAAATAAAGTAACATTCCAGGGTTTCATTAATATGAACTATTTAATGTAATATCAACTTGAAGTAGTATGTTTTGATGAATAAAGTTTTGCTTAAACAACATTTAACAGGAATGGGCTTGCTAATTAATTCTTCCTTAATTTATTCAAGCTTTATGTAAAGATCTCCCATTATGTTCAATGTATTATTTTAAAAACAGATGGTCCTGGATCCTGTAATGAGTAGAAAAACAAAGCTACCATACTAAAGAAACTTACAAAATTTCAGTAGACTATCTCACACTATCAGTTGTTTAATATTTCTTCCAATGTCCTTCGATCAACTCAGACTGGGTATATGTCAAAAACTACATTTATTTATAATTCTGTAATATATATGTTGCTACAATGTTATCTGAAAGTTTTAGATAACATCTTAATAGAATTTAAGAGCATGGGTCTCTTGTGCTTTTTGTTTCATATTCAGCCTTTTCATTACTTTCTGATTCTATAAATTTGTGCATATATGTATTGTGTATTTATTCAGTAAAGTCAGAATATTCTGCAACAACTCATTACTATTTTGTATTCATTTCTACTCTTCTAACTACCACATGCACTTATAATTTCTCTAATAAACAACATCTTAGAATATTTGCAAATTACAAATAAATATCAGATCTCTAAAATTATCCCAATAAAATCATTAATTTTATAATTCATATTAAGCTTCTGGTAAAACTTGATTTTTAACAAGACAAATCTTAGATGATATTCTGATGTTAATTATTTTAGTCTGTTAAACTTGCAGTATTAAAGCCAATAATTTTATAATCTAAGATTAAATTATTCATGTGCACATGACAAGTTTTCCAAAGCACAACAGTGGAGTTGCTGCAGAGCTCAGACCTGAACCAGATGTCATATACTCCTGAAGATGTTAAATTTTCTTCTTAGACAGGAAGAGTGGAGGGATCTCACTGACAACCTAAAGCATTTAGTTGAAGCTCCAGGGAAAGTATACTTTCAGAGGAAGAAATTCACCCTGGATAACGGCCAACGCCTTTTATTAAGCACATAAAAGAAACATCCAGTCCTGTGTCAATAAATGTCATCTCTATTCTGAGGATTTCCAAAATCATAATTACACCTCATATCTCTCCATGAAATTTCTACTCATGTATTCAATTTTATTTTTGACTCTATTTAAATAATTAATAGCCATCTAATACTGAGCTGTGCTCCTGCACTACTTCTCTTTAAAAAATAAATCTGAAACCCAAAAGCATACTCTATGTTGCTTTAGTTGCTGAAACTTATATGTGCTCAGGTTCAGAATCTTCATGTCATCTTTACTCCACCGTTTCTTATACCTCAGTAGCAAATGCAACCATCAACAAACACAACCATAATTCATAAACTTCACTGCTTGTGTGCATTCATGACATCAATGTTTTCACCAGTTTCTTTTTTTTTTTCATCAGTAGCCTCCTAATATGCTCCCTACTTTCACCCTTGTTCCCACACCAATCCACAGTCTCTTTCCAAATTCAGCGGGCTTTATTTCTTTATTAAACAAAACATGTTTCTGTCTCAGAATCTTTGTTGCTGCTTTGTTGTCAGCCTAGAATGCTCAGCCTCAGAAACTACATGAATTTCCTTTGATAACCTGTGAACAATACATCTCTAACCATCTTTATTCTTATTCTTTGCACTTATCATCTAATAAATAATCTTTATATTAGATTATTTTTGGCTTTCTCTGTATGAATACATGCATCATTAAAAGCAGTCCCAGCTACTGGAACTGAGGCAGGAGAATCGCTTGAACCCGGGATTGGAGGTTGCATTGAGCAGAGATCTGCCATTGCACTCCAGCCTGAGTGACAGAGCAAGACTCCTTCTCAAAAAAAAAAAAAAAAAGTAGAGCCTTTTTTGTGTGTATGTTCTTCAGTGACCCAAGCACCTAAAACATATCATGACATACCAGTAGGGGCTTACTACATAACAACTAAGTATAAATATAGTCCTTGTGGCTGCAGGTTGGGGAGAGGACAAAAATAGTAGGTGATGAGATGTAAGTTGTAAGCAGAAATAAATGAGAAGCCAGGCTACGACTTGAAGCATCGAAACGACATGATTGTTTTAGAATTCTACATGACTAACTGACTAGGAAAGTGGATTTTCTTGGGAGCAAAGATGGAGAAAAAATAAGAGCTTATTTGAATTGCTTAGTTAAGAGATAATTCTGACTCAGATGAAGGCATCATCTGTAGTTTCTAGCTTTTGCAACCAGGTTTTGCATGAACTGAAAACAGAAGCTCTTGGACATCATACATCATGCATACAGCTCCTATGGATCTGTATAAATGAACAATAGTGATGATAGATGTATTTATATATTCATGCCAATAGATTTGTAAGATAAATGCCAATTTATAAAAATGAAAAATACTCCCAATATTGAACTATATTATACCATTTGTATAATAAAAAGAAGGAAAAGAAAAAATGCATTTGCTTGGATATATATATACATCTCCAAAATTCTATTTCTTTTAAAAAAACTTAGTAAAATTGTTTGCCTTTAGGTGCAATAAGATATCTATGTGAAAGAACTGGGAGGAGAACTTTCCACAGTATTTCATGGAATAACTTTTGAATATTGAATCCTGAAAAGTATAAGCTACATAATATATGGAAATACATATGGAAATAATATATGGAAATATATCCTGGTTTGGGGTAGGGGGGATGTAGGGCTAAAGGCCCCACAGGGTCATGGGGTGTCCCCTATGCTGTGCTGAGGCGCAGGATCTGAGAAAGAGACAGGACACAGAAGTACAAAGAAAGTGCAGCTGGGCTTGGGGGGCCACGCCACCTATAAGTGGAGACAGGCGAGGCCCCGAATGTTCAGAAGTGTCTATATTTATTGGGTGTAGGTTAGGGGGCAGGGTAGTGAGTGAAGTCATCTTTAAGGATAGTGATAGGGTCGTGAGCAATAAAACAAGGGGTCCACCCCCATTAGGCCACCAAGGCATGGAGGTGGGCCATGTGCAGTGAAGAGGGTGCAGTGTGCAATACCTCTATCTATGGGCATGTTACTCCTAAATCTATAGGAGGATGCTTAAGTCACACAGCAGTGACAGAGCTGTCAGGGTCTACTGCCACCTGCTGGTAGCTTCCAATGAGTTCTACAGGAGGATGCTTTTGAGCTAGCACAGTAACAAGAGCTGATAAAGTTCAGTCACCAAGGTAAAATTATCTGGAGGGGTTTTGAGCCCTCGGATGCTCAAGAGATTGCCGGTCTGAGGGCAGCCTTCCACAAGAACTGGACACAAAGTCCTACAACTCCTTTATCAGGAGCAGTGGCTGTTGCCCCAAGCCTGCCATACAGTGGGTATCTTTACCATACTGAATGCTGCTTCCTGGGCCATGGATTCTTGTCCTGGTATAACTGTTTTTTCCTTAAATCCTCAGTGC
Source organism: Cacajao melanocephalus (assembly GCA_963573385.1). Taxonomy (NCBI): domain Eukaryota; kingdom Metazoa; phylum Chordata; class Mammalia; order Primates; family Pitheciidae; genus Cacajao; species Cacajao melanocephalus. The sequence continues at coordinate 3,695 of CAUYLG010026004.1, read as the reverse complement.
CTATATGGGGGTTACCCACAGGGGAAAACTACACTTCTCTGCTCTTTGTATGTTTTTCAAAGTTTATCTACTTCCACACCCTTACCTTTAAAGCATTTTCTACTGAACCTGTTGTCACAGTTATTAACGTCAAATTGTTATGCTCTTAGGTTAAGAACAGTCTAGGTGTGCTGGCTCACACCTGTAATCCCAGCACTTTTGGAGGCCAAGGCAGGCAGATCACAAGATCAAGAGATCAAGACCATCCTGGCCAACATGGTGAAAATCCATCTCTACTAAAAATACAAAAATTATTTGGCCATGGTGGTACGTGCCTGTAGTCCCAGCTACTCGGAAGGCTGAAGCAGGAGAATCGCTTCAACCCAGGAGACGGAGGTTGCCATGAGTGGAGATTGCTCCACTGCACTACAGCCAGGCAACAGAGCAAGACTCTGTCCCCACCCCACCTCCCCAAAAAAAGGGAACAATCATAGTAAGTAAACAATCTAGTAACTTTATATAGAGAAATATAAATCAGTTTCTAAAAGAAAGTCAGTGCCCGATAAAGTGACTCACACCTGTAATCCCGGCACTTTGGGAGGCCGAGACAGGCCGATCACCTGAGGTAAGGAGTTCCAGATCAGCCTAGCCAACCCCATCTCTACTAAAACTACAGAAAGTTAGCCGGGCATGGTGGCACGGGCCTGTAATTCCAGCTACTTGCTACTCAGGAGGCTGAGGCAGGAGAATGCCTTGGCTTTGGGAGGCATAGGTTGCAGCGAGCTAAGATGGTGTCACTGTACTCCAGCCTGGGCAACAACAGTGAAACTTAAAGAAAGAAAGGAAGAGAGAGAGAGAGAGAGAGAGAGAGAGAGAGAGAGAGAGATGTAAAAAGTCAGCATCAATGGAATTTCAGAAATTATATAATTTTGTGATTATTATTATAGTTTGCTACTGAACGGTGTTCATGGCCAAGTAAGCACTAGAATTTGATTCTCCCATGAATAATGTATTACTTATTATTAATTGGTAGACAGTAATCAGTTTGTTGTTATTAAGTAAGTGCATAAGCAAATTTGCAAACACTGAATATAGATATGTAGAGGCATCACACCTTATAGTTTAAGCCCTTGCTTTTGAGATTGTAGACCATATCATTTACTGAACAGTGTTTCTCTTTTGCCACATGATAAAAAGAAAATTAAATAGTTGATTTTTTTTTCTTCCCACTGTGGTTGTGATAATATGTAAAATAAAATTTAAAACAATGAAATCATACTTATATTTATATCTTAAATATTACTTATAATATTGTTAATAAAAATTAAAATGAACTACACTACATTTATAACCAAGATTTTCTTATGCACAAGAAAGATAAATTTATTCTATAAAATATTTAAATATAAGAAAAAGCTCATATTTTATTACTAGATTTCATTTGCAATTTTGGTAGTTAAATATGGAAAGGTTTTAATATAGTTTGAAAATAGTTAATATATTTAATATGTTAAAACATTTTTAAAAAACAAAATTCTACTGATAGAAAGTTTTTTTGGGGAAAGGTTTTTGTAGACAATCAGCTATTAAAAGGTCAAATATAAGTTGGCATTTATGTGTGCTGGGTAATTAAAACAACTTCATAAGCAGTTTGTACATAATCGTATTGTATGAATACATTAAGTCTTTAAAAATATATTTCTAGTAGAATGTGGTTTTGATTGATTTAATTCTCACAGTTTTGTGGGTGTTAGAGTCTAGTTGGAAATATTCTTTGGCCTGCTCATATAGCAGCAGATGCACTATTTGCATAAGTAGGATGTTGTATGTGGGCTTGTATTTTTGGCTGCCTCTAGATTTATGACACAAATTCAGTTTTTTTTCCACAGATGGAAAAAAGACTGGCAATATGAAAAAAGGAGTTAATCGATTTCATTTTCAAAAATTGTTACAATTACTCTGATTTAAATCTGCAAATATGTGAATCTGATTACTTCATTCATTCATGGACATGTATGAAGCAGTAAATTTTTAGTCACATTATGATCTTGCATTACAATGTTAGCAATAGAACTAGAGACTGATGCAAGCACATTAGTTATATTAACAAGTACATTCATTTAAGTATGGAGAAAAAAGTCATTTATAACACTACACTGAAAAATAAATAGCTTATTCTTTTCAGCAAAAAAAACCTACTATTTTCTTACATAGAATATTAAATTGCTAAATGGCCATTTTTTTGCAAAAAAAAATATAAATTATACTATATTATAAAATATGCTTTTTTTTTTTGAGATGAATTTTTGCTCTTGTTGCCCAGCCTGGAGTGCAATGGCACTATCTTGGCTCATTGCAACCTCTGCCTCCTGGATTCAAGCTATTCCCCTACTTCAGCCTCCTGAGTAGCTGAGATTACAAGCATGCACCACCATGCCGGGCTAATTTTTTGTATTTTTGGTAGAGATGGGGTTTCTCCATTTGGTCAGGCTGGTCTCGAACTCCCATTTCAGGTGATCCGCCTGTTTCGGCCTCCCAAAGTGCTGGGATTAGAGGCATGAGCCACTGCACCTGGCAGAATATGCTATTATATTCTTTAGAAATCTTATGTCATTTAAAAATTTTCTTGGCTTAGCATAACATGTTTAGAATCCTTAGTAACAGCATACTGGTTTTCCCGTGTTTTTTATTCCTGATTTTCATACAGGTTTTATTCTACTTGATATGAAACAGATACTAGTTTAAATAATTTAATTTGAAGTCAGTATAATGTAAAGCATCACACTTTATAATTTTAATAAAATATTTTTTTCCTAAATGATATATTTTTGTTATAAAGATAAATGGGATATTCATTTGAAAAAGAAATTTATAGTTTTAAATAAACTGCAAAGTCTTCTTATTCGTATTTATCTCATTTAATTTTAGTTCATGATATGGAGGATGCAGCATGCACTAGATGGGCATTTGTGTTGGTTCCAGGTCTTTGCTATTGTGAACAGTGCCACATTGAACATGTCTGTGCATGTGTCTTTGTAATAGAACTATTTACAATCCTTTGGATATATACCCAGTAATGAGATTGTCAAATGGTATTTCTAGTTCTAGATCCTTGAGGAATCGCCACACTATCTTCTGCAATGGTTGAACTAATTTACACTCCCACTAACAGTGTAAAAGTGTTCCTATTTCTCCACATCTTCTCCAGCATCTGTTGTTTCCAGATTTTTTTAATGAATGCCATTCTAATTGGCATGAGATGGTATCTCAATATGGTTTTGATTTGCATTTCCCTAATGACCAGTGATGATGAGCATTTTTTCATATGCTTGTTGGCCTTATATATGTCTTCTTTTGAAAAGTATCTATTCCTGTCTTTCACCCACTTTTGAATGTGTTTGTTTGTTTTTTCTTATAAATCTGTTTTAGTTCTCTGTAGATTCTGAATATTAACCCTTTGTCAGATGGGTAGATTGCAAAAATGTTTTCCCATTTTCTTGGTTGCTGGTTCACTCTAATGATTGTTTCTTTTGCTGTACGGAAGCTCTGGAGTTTAATTAGTTCCCATGTGTCTGTTTTGGCTTTTGTTGCCAATGCTTTTGGTGTTTTAGTGATGAAGTCCTTGCCTATGCCTATGTCCTGAATGGTTTTGCCCAGGTATTCATCTAGGGTTTTTATGGTGTTACATCTTATGTTTAAGTCCTTAATCCATCTGG
>CAUYLG010026003.1:0-22500 GCA_963573385.1 Cacajao melanocephalus | reverse complement strand
GCTGAGGTTTTGGTGTACTATACCTCGAGATGCTGAAATATGGCTGAAGTCCAGGGTCACTGGCCCAGGCCATCCACTGAGGTCATCTCATGCGGCATTGGCCACTGGTTCCAATGAACCCACCATCACTACACTTCTCATGAATCACCAGTCACTAGACTGAGAATTGTGTGAAAACTGGGATCCTATTTTACTCACCTCTGTGGTCACGGTTCTTGGCTAAGGGCCCAGCACAGACGGGCCTCTCGGCAGTATTCATCCAGGACTGAATAAAATGGATTACAAACCTCTGACCCTTTCACCTACATTTCTGTCCCCAATGTCTTGTAAGGGATGCTCTTTCTCTCAGAATGCTGGAAATCCCCTACCCTAGAGAGGTGCCTGCCCTACACCATCCCTGCCCCAGGATCCTCTCCTGTGGGAGCTTGAAGGAAGACTAGTCTGTTCTGAAAATTTTCTTTTTTTTTTTTTGAGACGGAGTTTCGCTCTTGTTACCCAGGCTGGAGTGCAATGGCGTGATCTCGGCTCACTGTAACCTCCGCCTCCTGGGTTCAAGCAATTCTCCTGCCTCAGCCTCTCGAGTAGCTGGGACTACAGGTGTGCACTACCATGCCCAGCTAATTTTTTTGTATTTTCAGTAGAGATGGGGTTTGACCATGTTGACCAGGATGGTCTCGATCTCTTGACCTTGTGATCCACCCACCTCAGACTCCCAAAGTGCTGGGATTATAGGCATGAGCCACCACGCCTGGCCAATCTGAAAATGTTCTCTTATGCTTCACCCTGTCATTAGGATCAATGTCCTTTGACATACACTTCCATCCTCCAGGCTGCCACAACACCTCAGTGTGGTAGAACTACCGTATCTTGTTGAAATGATCTGTTTGTGTTCTTCTACTCACTGGCTTGAGTTTCGTTAGCAAGACATTAAATACCTGAATCCCAAGTGCTTAGCACAGTATAAAGAAAATTAAATACTCAATAAATATTTATGAGAAACTTTCCTCAACTGAAAGTGCAGAGGAATATTATAAATATCACTGCTTCATATACAAGCAAAGGACACTTACTCTGGCACCTGACCTAGGGCAGAGCTGTTTAATGTAAGAATAGACATCTCCAACCCTTCTCCAAGCATGGTTATTCCCTCTAACCTACACTGACCTGAAGAGCATCCACTGCTACGGCAGCCCCAAGGTCGAGGCTCCTGGGTCTGGGGAGTATTCATCCACGACTGAATAAAACTGATTACAAACCTCCAAACATTTCTTGGAGTTGAAGCTGCCCCTCACTATAAACCAGCTCTGATCTACCCTGTGGCTCTCCCTGGCCAGAGGCAGGAAATTCCTGTGGAGTAAGTTTCTCTCAGTCCCCACAGCTCAGCTCATGCCACTCCTTGAGGGTTTAAATGATCATAGGCATTGCCAATTTCCCCTGAGGCTTCTGTCCCAGTTTGTCCTTATTCTCCTCTTCTTAAGTTTTCATTTACCAATGGCTTGTCCTTTGTGGGTTATTCTCATCCCCTAAACCTGCTGACTTTCTTTCTTCCACATGTTCAATCAGCTCTGGGATCCCAGGGTGTAGACTCAGCTCAGGCTCCTGCAGGAGATACACAGAGTCAGGTCTCAGCTGAAAGTCCCAGGGAGCATTCAAAACCATCTTGAGACTCAGAGAAAACAGAGCAGGAAGGGACCTCAGAGAGGTACAATAAGCCTCTCTACCTTACCGATGAGGACACTGAAGCCCAGAAAGACTGAGACTCTCCCAGGCTCCCTCCCTCACCACTTGGTGGCAGCAGATCCACCACACAAGCCTTGGCCTCAGCCTCCCTGTGCAGAGCAGGTAATTCACCGTCCAGAAGCTCACTGCTGCCTTTCAGAAACTTTAGATGAAAAACAGCAATTTCCCCTGTGAAAACAAAAACAGTAAAAGGCCCTTTTCCTGGACAAACCTTTTATCACAGCTCTAGAGTCCTGGCATTTATACTTGGTCAGCTGTCATTCACTGGCTGCTAGATTGGGGCAGGGAGCACATAGGATTAAATAATGTTTCATACAACCCTGCTCTCCCGGCCTGGGCTCTCAGCTCCTCCATTCTTCTTCTGAAACTTTCTTCTGCTTTAACTGCTGGAGACTCCAGGCCCTTATGTGGGTCATTTCTCAGTGAGGATCCCTGTTATTTTCTTCCTGTCTTGGAGATAGAGAGGGCAGAGAATGGTTCTGGGACTCCATAGTTGTAGGTTTTTCTCCTCAGCCAGCCAGGGCAGCTGAAAGCAATCATGACTGCGAGAGGTCAGGACAGGGAAGAGGAGCACGGGATCACAAGGACAGTCCCTCGTGGAGATGGTCAGGACCGTGACATGAGCAATATCGGACCAATTCTGCCGGAGATGACGCAACAAGGATTAAAAGTGGAGGATGCTGCCATGAGGAGAAAGGGGAAGAACCAAGAGTGGGGGAAGAAGGAAAATAAAATGTTTTCAATAACAACAGAAAAAAATGCAGAGCCCAGAGGCAAAGCCCCCTGTCACAGAGGGTTAGTTCCAGGCTGAGGAGCCTGATCAAGAAATTCCTGCTGTGCTTTGCTCAGCCCCATTTCAAAATGGTTTTGGGTCAGTGACTTTGTTCCCTCCACTTTCCCCCTTTTTGAACAAGAATCACTAGCATTGTTATTCTGTGACTGTCCCACCATTGCACACTGAAGACAGATACGCTGTTTGTTCAGTTTCACAGGTCAACAGGAGTAAGCGAATTATATCAAGGATCTGTACTTGGGCCATGCACAGTGGTTCATGCCTGAAATCCTAGCACATTGGGAGGCTGAGGGGGACGGATCCCCTGAAGTCAGGAGTTTCAGACTAGCCTGGCCAACAGGGCAAAACCCCATCTCTACTAAAAATACAAAAAAAATTAGCTAAATGCACTGGTGCATGTCTGTATTCCCAGGTACTCGAGAGGCTGAGGCAAGAGAATCTCTTGAATCCAGGAGGCAGAAGTTGCAGTAAGCCAAGATCACACCACTGCACTCCAGCATGGGTAACAGATCAAGACTTACTCTCAAATCAAAAGAATCTATACTTAATGGACACCCTCAGAAGACTCATTCACACTTGGTGTAGATGATTTAAATGAGATTTTAAACTTTCGATCAGATTAGAGCCACATGACATTTTTCACTTTGAACTAATGCATTAAGACATGAAAACGTGGAAACCTTAGGTGAGAGGGTGAATGTATTTTGCATCTGTGAGGAATGTGAATGTCTGGGGACCAGAAGTTGAACTGTGATAGGGGGAATTTCTAAAATGGTCTCCAAATATGCTGTACCCTTATCTCTGGAACCTGTTAGGCTGATGAGATATTCCTGTGATTACGTTGTTACATGGTAGTCATATGACTTTAAAGAGTGATATGGTTTGGCTCTGTATCCCCACCCAAATCTCATGTTGAATTATAATCCTGAGTGTTAGAGGCGGGGCCTGGTGGGAGGTTATTGGATCATGGGGATGGTTTCTAATGGCTCAGCACCATCCCCCAAGTGCCATCACATGATAGAGTTTCCATGAGATGTAGTTGTTTAAAAGTATGTAGCAGTTCCCCTTTCTCTCGCTCTCTCTCTCCTGCCGGGCATGTGAAGACCATGCCTGCTTCCACTTCCACCATGATTGTAAGTTTCCTGAGGCCTCCCCAGAAGCAGAAGCCTGCACAGCCCACAGAACCATGATCTGATCAAACTTCTTTCTTTATAAATCACCAAGGTCATTAATTATAACACTGCAAGAACAGACGAATACAAAGGCTGAGCTTTCTTGAGTGGGCCAGATCGAATCACATCACTCCCTAAGTATCAGAGATTTCTCTAGTGGGTAGGAGAAGACAAAGTCAGAGAGAGGATGGGAGCTTGAGAAGAATTCTATGAGCTGTTGTTGGTTGGAAGATGGGGAAAGTGAGAAAGAATGCAGGTGGCCTCTGGAGTCAGAGTGTCTCCTGGCTCAGAGCCAGGAGGACTGCAAAAGGGATCTCTGTCTTCCACCGACAAGAAGTTGGATTCTGCCAATACATCTGTAGTGAACTTGGAAGAGTAGCCTGAGCTCTAGAAGAAAACCACAGGCAGCCCATAACTGGATTTCAGCCTCCTAAGACCCTGATCAGAGAATCCAATCATTCCTGATTTCTGTGGTTTCAAACCACTAACTTGTTATAATGTGTTAATAGGTAGCAACAGAAAACTAGTTACAGGTGCCTATCTGTACTCTGTTCATATTTTCACATAGAGGTATGCTAATCCCTATAGGCTCATAAAAGAAAAAAAAAAGCAAGGAACTACAGTAAAATGTTACACTTGCCTTTGTGGGAACACTGCAAGGGCTGTTCCAGAGCCCTTGCAACTTGAAGAAGATAATGAAGGGCATTTCAGGCAGGTGAGAAGTGTCTCTTCAATGTTACCAACCCAATTTCTGAAAGAAAAAAGATGGTAAAATTCTTAACTCCCAGCTGGTTGTGGTGGCTCAAGCATGTAATTCCAGCACTTTAGGAGGCTAAGGTGGGTGACTCATGTGAGGTTGGGAGCTCGAGACCAGCGTGACCAACATGGAAAAACTCTCTCTCTACTAAAAATACAAAATTAGCAGGGCATGGTGATGCATGCCAGTAATCCCAGCAATTGGAAAGGCTGAGGCACAAGAATTACTTGAACCGTACAGGTAGAAGTTGCAGTGAGCTGAGATTGCACATAGCACTCCAGCATGGTGGTTCACACCTCTAATCCCAATACTTTACGAGGCTGAGGCAGGCAGATCACCTGAGGTCAGGAGTTCAAGACCAGCCTGACCATCATGAAGAAACCCCGTCTCTACTGAAAATACAAAATTAGCTTGGCGTGGTGGTGCATGCCTGTAATCCCAGCTACTCGGGAGGCTGAGGCAAGAGAATTGCTTGGATCCAGGAGGCAGAGGTTGCAGTGAGCTGAGTTCGTGCCAGTGCACTCCAGCCTGAGCAAGAAGAGCAAAACTCCGGCTCCAAAAAAAAAAAAAAAAAAATTTAACTCGGCGTAACATTATCTGCAAATTCATCATCTACATTTCTAACAGAAGGGTTTTTTTTAGCTCTTTCACTCGTGCTCACCAGAAAAGGTTTGATAGCAACTGTCTGTCACCAGCATAGATGAACCAATTCAGGGAGAGCAATAAACAGGACTACTACTAAGTTCCCCCAAAGAACGTCCTTAGAATAAAAGATCTCCTCTAGTTGCCACAAGAGTAAGACAACAGTCAATTATATAAAATTCCAATCTAATAAAAGCTGAAATGTAATGTTGTCTGTTTTCCAAATTTTTATTTTGTTCTGGCTGTGTCACGGTGACCAGGGATTAGAAAATGACTGCAAAGAGCCTCTGGGGAATCTGGGGAGGTGAGAAATGTATTCTAAGAGGGGACTGAGGTGATGGCTGCAAAATTCCACATATCTACTTAAATTATTCAATTCTACATTTACAATTAGTGACTTTTGCTACAAGTAACTTGTTAAATGAAATTTCTGGTTTCTACTCCCACTTGTAAGGAGCCAGGAGGTCACCACTTGTCCTCACAACAAGAAACAAATTGGAAATTATCAAACCTTATTAGAGGGACTAGAGGAGAGGTCACAGAGCAAATTGTCATGCTGAAAACAAGAAAGACAGGCACATATAGGGAACAGAAGCTGCTGAAGCCAGCAACTGGGAGGAGCACTTAAATGGTACTGACAGATTACCAGAAGCTGAGGGTGGCCTGGCTTGAGCATTCAAAACTCCTTGGGGCCCAGATTTAGGGGGGATCTCACACTTTTCTAAGTTTTACCACCTGCAGCCCTACCAGGTTCTCATAGTAAAGATCAGAAAATTCCCCACAGAGCTGACACTGCCGACTTCAGCATTAATTATAAAGCTACAGTAACCACACAGTGTGGAAACTGGTGAAGAAAGAAAAAACAGACAAATAGGTCACTAGAAAAGGATACAGAGCTCAGAAATAGACCTATGTAAATACTCAACTGGTCTTTGAGAAAGGCTCAAAAGCAATTTAACAGGGAAAGGATAGTCTTTTCAACAAATGGTGCTAGAATGACTAGATATCCACATGTGAAAAATAAATCAATCTAGGCACAGATTTTACACCTTTCACAAAACAGGTCTTACACCTCAATGTAAGGTGCAAAACTGTGAGACTCCTAGAGGATAACACAGTGGAAAATCTGGGTGACTCTGGGTTTAGCGATGACTTCTCAGATACAGTGTGAAAAGCACAATCCAGGAAAGAAAAAATCGGTAAGTTGAACTTCATTAAAATTAAAAACTTCTGCTCTGTGAAAGACATTGTTAAGAAAATGAATAAACAAGTGAAAAACTGGGGAAAAAATATTGGCAAAATACAGATCTGATGAAAGACTGGTGTCCAGAATATACAAAGGACTCTTAAAACACAGTAACAAAAAAGCAAACAACCTAATTTAAAAATGGGCAGATCTGGATACTTCACCAGAAAGCTATACGGATGGCAAATAAGCATATGAAAAAGATGCTCAAAATCATGTGTCATTAGGAAATCGCATATTACACCAATGAGATGCCACTACACTATAATATATGCCTAATAGGAAGGCTCAAATCCAAACAAGTGACAATACCAAAGACTGTCAAAATGCAGAGCAACGGGAATTCTCATTCACTGCTAGTGGAAATGCAAAATGCTAGTCACTTTGGAAAACAGTTTGGCAGGTTTTTTTTTTTTAACAAAGCTAAACATGGCCTTGCCATATAACCCTGCAAATAACAGTTTTAGATATTCACCAAAGTAATGTGAAAACATGTTCACTCAAACACTTGCATCCAAGTATTTACAACAGTTTTGCTGATACTTGAGAAAAACTGGAAATAACCAAAATGTCCTTTACTAAGTGAATGGCTAAACAAACTGTGGTATATCTGTACAAGAGAATATGATTCAGTGATAAAAGGAAATGAGCTATCAGGCCATGAAAAGACAGAGGAACTTTAAATACACAATGCTAGGAAGAAACTAGTCTGAAAACTCTACACACTGTGTGATTCCAACACTAGGACATTCCAGGAAAGTCAAAATGGTAGAGACAGTGAAATCATCAGTGATTGCCAAGCGTGGACGAGGGATGAATTGGCTGAACACAAGGTTTTCAGCAGTGAAACTCTCCTGTGTGATACAGTGCTGAGGATTCAGGACATTAGGTAATTGTCAAAAAGCAGAGAACTATAAAATTCAAAGAATGAACCCTAATATAAACTATGGAGTTTAGTTAATAATAACGTGTCAATATTGCTTGATCAATTGTAAACATGTATCACACTAATGCAAGATACTAATGATAGAGGAAACTGTGCTAGAGGACAAGAGAGAACAGGGATTCCCTGTACTGTCGGCTCAACTTATCTGTAAACCTAGAATTATTCTAAAAAATAATATCTATTAAATGTTATTAAAGTCAGGATGCAACAGCCCCAAATCAAAATGATGGTGGCATCCTGTTACTGTGTGGTTAATACTGGGCATTGAGGTGCACCAACCTGGAGTCAGAATAGTCGGAGACATCAACGCCTGTGCCTTCAACCTCTGGCTCTGTGGGTGTCCCTGGAATCCAGAGAGAAGATCAGTTAGCTTGAGACAGACTCAGTTCTTCAGATAGTGCAGGCTTCTGGTAGGACAGGGAGAAATCATTTCAGGGCAGTAATATGGCCGATATATATTTTATTTGGGATGTGGGTGAATCCTGAAGTCTAAAAAGTATTTAACTTAGAAGACAGATACTCTCTGCTCATTATTTTAAGAACAAATTTAGAATCATTGTTAAACTTACATTTTTATTTCCCTAGCTGGCCAGGACCTCGTCAGTAGCTACTGATGTCACTAGTGTCCTCTGATCACCTTGGCAGTTTTAACTGCTTTGACCCAACAGGAAACTGAGGTGTTGCTTGTAACTAAGATGCTGACACCTGGCAGAAGTCCAGGGTCACTGGCCCAGAGCAAGTCAGCCAGCTGTTGATAACAACCAGAAGAGGGACCAGGCCAACCACTGAGGTCATCTCCATGCAGCATGAGCCACTTGCTCTAATGAAGCCACCATCACTACACTTCTCATAACTCAATAGTCACTAGACTAAGAGTTCTGTGAAAGCTGAGATCGTATTCTACTCATCTCTGTGTTCATGATTCCCAGCTTAGGGTCTGACATTAAGGAAGTTCTCAGCAGTGTTCACTGAAGATAGAATAAAACTGACTACAGATATCCAATCCAATCACCGATATTCCTTTCCAAAATGTCCTACCGAGGGTGCCATAATTTCTCCCAAATGCAGCAAGTCCCCTTCCTACACCTGTAGGGCCCTGCTCTGTACCAGTCATGCACCAGGATCTTCTTCTGTGGGACACTGGAGGAAAAAGGGGACTACTCTGAAGAATCTCTCTTATGGTTCCCCTCATCATTAGGAGCAATGTCTTCACCTACACTCCCATCCTCTGGGCTGCCAGGACACCCTACTTTTGGAGAACTACTATATTTTCTTGAAATCATGTCTTTGTGTTCTTTCTCTCATGGGCTTGAGTTCCTTGGGGAAACATTACTATTTGAACCCCAAGTGCTTAACACAGTGTAGAGAAAATTAAACACCTAGTAAATATTCATATCATACAGAGACCTTCCTCAACTGAAAGTGCAGAGGAATAGTATAAGTATCACTGCCTCATATACTGCCAAGAAACACTTACTCTGGCACCTGACCTAGGGCAGAGCTGATTAATTTAACAACAGACATCTCTAACCCTTCTCCAAGCATGGTTATTCCCTCTAACCCACACTGACCTGAAGAGCATCCACTGCTACGGCAGCCCTGAGGTCGAGGCTCCGGGATCTGGGGCTGGGGGTCATGGTCGCATCCTCCCCTGCTTGGAGTTGGTGCTGTCCCTCACTATAAACCAGCTCTGATCCCCCCTTTGGCTCTCCCTGGCCGGGGTCAGGACACTCCTGTGGAGTAAGTTTCTCTCGCAGTCCCCACTGCTCAGCTTTCGCTGCTCCTTGAGTGGCTGAATGATCTTAGGCCCATTGCCCACTTCCCCTGAGGCTTCTGGCCCAGTTTGTCCTTATTCTCCCCTTCTTTGGTTTTCACCTGTTCTATCATCGACTTGTCCTTTGCAGGTTATTCTGTTTCCTGAAACCTGCTGACTTTCTTTCTTCCATCTGTTCCCTTGGTTCTGGGCTTCCAGGGTGTGGACTCAGCTCAAGCTCTGCAGGAGAAACACAAGGACCAATCAAGAGTCAGACCCAGAGAGGTCAGAGGCAGGTTACAGGCCCAGGCAGTGTTAATCACCATCCTAGTCCCTCCTCAAGGACTCAGAGAAAACTGAGCAGGAAGGGACCTCAGAGAGGTACAATAAGCCCCTACCTTACTGATGAGAAAACTCAAGTCCACAAAGACTAAGACTCTCCCAGGCTCCCTCCCCACCTGGTGGCAGGAGATCCACCATGCCAAGCCTTGGCCTCAGCCTCCCTGTGCAAAGCAGGTAACTCACCCTCCAGAAACTCACTGCTGCCTTTCAGAAAACTTTGGATCAAATACAGCAATTTCACCTTGCAAACAGAGTAAAAGGGCCTTTCCTTGGACAATTCTTTATCATGGTTCTACAGTCCTATTATTTATTCTCAGTGAGTTGTCATTCGCTGGCTTGTAGATTGGGGCAGTAAGCACGTCAGGATTAAATAGTGCTTAACACAACCCTGCTTTCCCAGTCTGGGCATTCAGCTCCTCCATTCTTCCTCAGGGAGTTTCCTCTGCTGTAACTGCTGAAGAGTCCAGGCCCCTACGTGGGTCATTTCTCCATGAGGATCCCTGTTATTTTCTTCCTCTCCTGGAGATAGAGAGAGCAGAGAGTGGTTCTGGGACTCCATAGTCTTAGGTTTTCTCCTAAGCCAGCCAGGTCAGCTGAAAGCAATCATGACTGAGAGAGGTCAGGTCAGTGAAGATGGTCCCAGAAGAGCATGGGTTCACAAGGACAGCCCCTCCTGGAGATGGTCAGGACCATGACACAGGCAATATCTGACCAATTCTGCTGGGGATGATGGACCAAGGATTAAGTGGAGGATGCTGCCATGAGTAGAAAGAAGAAACAAAGGAGTGGGGAAAGAAAAGATAAATAATAATGGTTTCAAGAAATGCAGAGCAAAGATCCCAGAGGCAAAGTCCCACAGGATGAAGGGTCAGTCCCAGGCTGTGGATCCTACTTAAGAACTTCCTGCTGGATTTTGCCCAGCTCCGTTTCCAAACTATTTTGGGTCAGTGATTTCTTTCTCCCTTCCATGTTCCTTCTTTTTGAACTACAATCACTGTAATTGCTATTCTGTGTCTATCCCGCCATTCCACATTAGGATCAGATAAGCAGTTTGTTCAGTTTCACAGGCCGACAGAGGTAAGGAAATTATGTCAAGGATCTGTACTTAATGGACACCCTCAGAAGCCTCATCCACACCTGGTGTGGATGTTTTAGATGAGATTTTAAACCTTGGATCTGATGTGGTCTGTGTGAAATTTTTCATGTTGAACTAATGCTTTAATGACATGAAATTTGGAAACTTTAGAGGAGAGGATGAATGTATTTTGCAGATGGGAGAATATGAGTGTCCATCTGTCGTTGATGGAATTTCTGAAATGGTCCCCAAACATGCCATACTCTTGTTTCGGAAGCCTGTTAAGGTGACGAGACACAATTCTGGTGATTATGTTGTTATATGGCAGTTACATGACTTGAAGATGGTGAGGTTACCTACATGAACTACATCGAATCACATCACTCCGTACATGACAGAGATTTCTGTGGCTGGTTGGAGAAGAAGTCAGAGAAGGGAGGAGCTTGAGCAGACTCCATGAGTTGTTATTGGTTGAAAGATGGAAAAGACAGGTAAAGAGGAAAGCAGGTTTCCTCTGAAGTCAGAGTGTCTCCTGGCTGACAGCCAGAACAGAAAAAGGGCCTTCAGTCCCCCACGAACAAGAATAGAAACTCTTTCCAATATCTGCAGTGAACTTGGAATAAAAGCTTGAGCTCTAGAGAAAAAGCATAGCCAGCCCATTCCTGGATTTTAGCCTCACATGACCCTGATCAGAAAACTCAGGAAGGAAGGAAAAGAAGGAAAGGGAGGGATGGGGGAGCAGACAAACTTACATGAAGATGAGAAGATCCAGGGGAACTTACACCACCAATATTTTTCATGAACAGGAACACGCTAACTAGTTATTAGAGAGAAATGCACTACTATAAAACCATATACTGTTTCCATGGCATACAATCCTTCCTGCTTCTCTGAAACACTGTCTCTGGCTTGCTGTTGTTAGAGACACTAAGTTTTCCCTTTGGACAAGTTCTGGCACCCACAGGAATGAGATGGGACAGTGAACCCCAGAACACCAGGCCATGACGTTCCCTGCTGCTCCTTGTCCACTCCAGAAGCCACCCGGCTGCAGGAGGGTGTGAGCCTCAGCCCTTGGGTCTGACATCATCCATTTGTCTTTCTCCCTGGGCTTCTCTCCTCGCACTGGCTCCCACTCCCCCTGGACCCGGCAGGTGATCACGTGAAAAGGACACAAACAGGCCACACCCCTTTCTTTCTCCTCTCGATGCCTGCAGTGGTGGGTTCCATGGGGTAGTAACCTGATATTTATTCATTATGAGTCTCCTAACCCAGAGCAGGGCCTGGCACCTAATAGCCACCCTGTGAATGCTCAGTGAAAGAAGGTGTCCACCACAAGGTCCTGAGGAACCAAGAATTCCACTGTGACCCATCAATTTTAAGTCCTACGTGATTCTAGAATGGGAGATGTGAAAGGCCTTCACAAGTGGCCACTCTCTGCAACCATTATACTGGCAGCTGAGCCATGTTTCCCCAACCTAGACACATCGAGAGGGCACCGCCTAAATCCAGACACATCTCCCCACCCAGGACAGTGCAGGGGCCTTAGCCTGGGAAATGCGGGTGGATGGGAGAACCATGAAAGTTGAAGAGGAGAAAGCAGG
Organism: Cacajao melanocephalus; assembly: GCA_963573385.1. Lineage (NCBI taxonomy): Eukaryota > Metazoa > Chordata > Mammalia > Primates > Pitheciidae > Cacajao > Cacajao melanocephalus. Next base: position 10,433 of record CAUYLG010026003.1, on the reverse strand, counting down.
TGAAAGGGAACAGCAAGGTAGAAACAGAGAGAGAAATGAGGATGGAGACTGGGGGGTGAGAGGGGAAGGGAGAGGAGAGGGATGCAGACCCAGCCACTGAGAAAAAGGCCTGAAGAGAACACTGTCCTCTCCTGAAGTCAAATAACTTCCACCTAACCATGCACGGCAGCTCGTGAGTGGCACACGCTGGTCATGCTGCCATGTTTAGGGCCTATGGAGTTTTCCCTTCTCATCTGAGTCATGATAGAGAGAGGACTCTCTGACCTCTTCCAGCTGGCAGTGCATGATTTTTACCTGTTGGATCTGGTAACTCTTCACGTCAGCCCACACTGTGTGAGGCTGCTCTTGGTGCACGAATGGGGAAGATTCTACATCAGTGCCTCGGAGAGTCCACTGGAAGCCCCAGACAGCAGGAGTCGGTGGTGCCCCAGCATGGAGGCCCAGAGCACACAGCACTGAAGCTCCAGACACCCTCAGGAGGACAGTAAGGGACAATTTGCTGGTGAAAGCCTAGGCCAAAACATGATTTTCCTTCATATGGGCTATGAGACAAAAGAGAGAAATCAAGGTTAACATTAAGATTCGGGGCTTGGGGAACTTGAAGGATGGAACTGTCATTTATTGAGACTGGGAAGACTGAGAAAGAAGCAGATTGAAAGGTGGCGGGGAACTAGAGGTGGCTGGGTTTCTGTCATATGCAATCGACAGTCCTGATCAGCCTGGGCAACAAAGTAAGACCCTGTCTCTGAAAATAAAAATTAGCCAAGCATGGCGGCACACACATGCAGTCTCAGCTACTCTGGAGGCTGAGGCAGGAGGATTCCTGAGTAGCCAGAGTTTTCACAAAGTAAGTGATATTTGAGGCAGATCTTAGTGAACAGAAATACCATTCTTTCTGTTAGGAAATTAAGAGAGTGTGGGTGTGGTTAATTAATGCTTATTGAACTATCTTTGGAATCTCATCTACTGGTCTATCTGGTCTATTTATATATATATATTCTATCTGCTGTCTCACTGAGCTTTGCCAGTTTATGCTGCAGTAACGAAAGCCCCAAAATCTTAGCAGCTACACATACAAAGGTTTATTTTCATTGACATTTCATTTTAGGGCAGGTTAACTGTGACTCTACTCTACACAAGCTATTTTGTTAGATAGTAAATGCTGTGATACTTGGAGAATTGTTGAATGTGGTTCATTCATTCATTTAACAGCTATTTATTGAATATTTGTTTCATACCAGGCAAGGTCAAGCACTGAGAATACAGTAGTAAATAAGAGACAAGATCTCTAATTACCCAGAACTTATTTTGAAAATGAGATTAAACACATACAAAATAATCATAATAACAATATTAAATTCATAAATAATAAATATTTTAAGTTAGAAAAATATAAAATGATTAAAACTAAAATGGCCAGGAGTGATGCCTCATGCCTGTAATACGAACAATTTGGGATGCCAAGGTGGGAGGATCATTTGAGCCCAGGAGTTTGAAACCAGTCTGGGCACCATAGGAAGACCCTGTATACAAAAAATAAAAAATTAGCCTGGCATGGTGGTGCATTCCTGTAGTCTCAGCTCCTAAGAAGGCTGAGGTAGGAGGACTGCTAGAGCCTGAGAGGTCGAAATGGCAGTGAGCCATGATCATACCCCTGCATCACTGCACTCCAGTCTGGGTGACAGAGCGAAACCTTGTCTGAAGAAAACAAAAAGAGGAAGATATGTTCAGACTATATGCAGTAGAAAAAAAAGAAGAAAGAAGAAAGAAGAAAGAAGAAGAAGAAGAAACAATTTAACTGATGTAGTCCTGAAACTATTATGTAGAATACTATTGTCTACATTACATCACATCAGTCCTTTAAATGGCTTAACACTTAGATATGATCCATAAAATTTTCCTGGTAATTAAGTATACTTAAGAACAATTAAGTATAAAAGAGTTACTGCCTTGACAGGAAGATTGTAAAAATTTTTTTAAGACAAATAAATACATAAAAGAATAAAACAAGTAGCTCTGTGAGTCTCAAATGACATCTCATTGAAGTCACAATGAACATCTAGCAATCATTCTGACACCATATAATTCTCTTAATACATTTTGCCTAAACTCCCAACAGATCTGACTTACCAACACCTGCATGTAGCCAAGAAATTGACAATCATTTATAAATGATCACCTATGACTCCATCTGCTCTACCCACTTAAAAAAATTTACGTATTTATTATTATTTTTTGTAGAGATGGGATCTCACTATGTTGCCCAGGTTGGTCCAGAAACAGACCCACACAGATTTCATCAATCAGATGATCATACAGCCATCTGATTTATGAAAAAAAGTACCACACAGTCCAGAAGGACAAGGATGGTCCTTTCAATACATAGTGCTGCATCAAGCAGTCACATCCATGTAGTAAAAAGTGAATCATGGCTGGGTGGAGTGGCTCACATCTGTAATCCCAGCACTCTGGGAGGCTGAAGTGGGCAGACTACTTGAGCCCAAGAGTTTGAGACCAACCTGGGAAAATGTTGAATGCCTATCTCTACAAAAAAAATACAAAACTTAGCCAGGCATGGTGGCACACGCCTATAGTTGCAGGGACTCAGGAGGCTGAGGTGGGAGGATCGCTTGAGCCAGGAGGTCAAAGTTGCAGTGAGCTGAGATTATGCTACCATGCTCCAGCCTGGGCAATAGAGTGAGAGCCTGTCTGGATTTAAAAAAAAAAAAAAAAAAAAAAAAAAGCAAAAACAAAAAAAAAATTGTTATGAAGTTAACACAGAAAAATGTGTTCATATTCTTAGGTTAGGCATTGATTAACAGGACACAAAAAGCAGTCACCATAAAGGAAAAGATTGAACAAGTATAATTTCATTAAAATTAAGAAACTCAGGCCGGGTACAGTGGCTCATGCCTGTAATCCCTACACTTTGGGAGGCCGAGGCAGGTGTATCACTTGATCCCAGGAATTCCAGCCCCACCTATGAAACGTGTTAAAACCCCATCTCTACTAAAAATACAAAAAGAGCTGAGCGTAATGGTGCTTCCCTGTAGGTCCCAGCTACTTGGGGGCTCAGGCAGGAGGATCACCAGAGCCTTGGGTGGTCGAGGTTGCAATGAGCTGTAATTGTGCCATTGCATTCCAGCCTGGACAACAGAGTGAGATCCTGTCTCAAAAAGAAAAAAAAAAATTAGAGAATCTCCATTCATATAAAAACACCATTAAAAGAGTGAAAAGGCTAAGCTACAGTTTGAAAAAAGAGAAATGCAATACATCTGTATCCTAGAAAAGACACATAACCAGAATAAGGTGTTACAAATCAACAGAAAAACAAGCATATCGATGAAAACAGGATACAAAGATCGAACAGACACTTCACAAAAGAGGACATATAAATGGCAAAAAATACTCAATCTCAATACCAGAAAAATGCAAAATGAAACCACACTGATATATTACTGCACCTCTACTCGAATGGCAAAATAATTTTTAACTGACAAGCATCAGCAAGGATGTGGGATAACCAGAATATTCCCTGATAAATGGTACAACCACTTTGGGAAAATGTTTAACAATATCTGATACCTCTAAAACCAACAATGCCACTCTTACATATATGCCCCAATCTAGTAATGTTCTATTTCTTGATCTGTGGTGAATTTTACTTAGTATAAATGTATTACCTGTACTTTTTTTTTTTTTTTTTGAGACAGGCTCTCACCGTGCCATCCAGGCCTGAGTGCACTGGCATGATCACTGCTCACTGTAATCTCAACCTCCCAGGCTCTGGTAGATCCTCCCATCTCAGCCTCCCAGGTAGCTAGGCACACACCACCACACACAGCTAATTTTTGGTAATGGAGCGGCGGGACTTGTGGCTGCGTCTGGTCCGGCAGGAAGGATGGGTAAGTGGGCCCCGGGTGGGGACGGTAGCCGGGGAAGCGGCAGGGCAAGGTGACAGTCCCTGCTGCTCAGCAGTTCCTCAGGACCCAGGGTCGGAGTAGTCCTGCTGGGGAGCTGCCGCCCCAGGGAGACGTCGTGTGCAGCCCGCCGGTGGCCATGGCTGGGAGGGGGTCCAGCGCCCAAGTGGGTGCACGAGGAGTCTTCCTGCTTCATCTTGGGGCACATGCGCGGCGGCCTGCCGTTGTGGAGGCCGCCGCCACCACCACTGTCAGGGATGTCTTTGCTGACGCTGATGACGACCGGCTGCCCTATTCCCTGCCAGGAGCACTCAGCGACGCCTTCAGCACGAACTTGCCATCAGTCGGCCACCTGGCGGCCGCGGCTGCTGCGGTGGAATGGACACCGGCTCCAAACGCGGCCGCGGGAGCTCCGCCACGGAGCCGGCCGAGGGGCTCACAGCGTGGATGTCCGCCAGGGTGAAGGGAGCCGTCAGAGGGGGAGAGGAATTCCTGCCATAGAGGAGGCCTCCGCCAGGGCCGCCCCCACGCCTGGGTCACTCCCGCCGGGATCGGACAGCTGAAGCTGCAGGTGGAGGGTGCGCTGGCAGGGCCGCTGCTCGGCGGGAACGACGAGGAAGACGCTGATGCTGACAAGGACACAGTGGCAGCCACCAACTGCGGATGGGACAGCGAATTGGAGAGGATAAAGTCCAGGTCCAGAAGATCGTTGAACTCCTCGGTCTCTCTACGGGGTCGCTACCGCCGCAAGCTGCAGTGGCTCCGGCAGATCTGTGGCCACGGTCGCCGCCACCAGGTCCTAGGGGTGGCCAGAAAGCACTGGGGGAAGTCCTTCATGCGGGAGAGCTCCTCCTGCCAGCGGTTATTCGGGTTATTTGGAGCACCTGCTTGACGCAGTGTCTTCTCCCTCCCCGCCGGGCCAGACGCCAAGGGAGAGAAAGGTGGGAGCAGGCTCGCCAGGTGGCTGCCTTGTTAATGTGGGGGCCCAGAAGGTCCTCGGGAGCCCGAAGCAGCTGAGGCAGCCGAGCTCCAAAGTCAACGAAGAGCAGACTTAGAAACGAAGCCAAAACCCCAAACCTCAAGTTGCCCGACATCCTTCTTCTTTGGATTAAATATAAATTAGAGTCGTCCTTTTTGAAAAGTTCCTTTGTTTACAAAAGTTCTTAGAAAAGTAGACAATCTCATGAAAACACAATTCAGCAAGGCGAGTAAGTAGGCCCTTTGGCCAGGCTGCGCTCTCTTCCACTCAGCAGCTTCCACTGCTGTCATGGCCGCCTAGGTTGCTGCCGTGGGCGCAGGGGCAGTGGCCAGGGCGGTGGGCAGGAGGTGCCACTCGGTGAGACTGCCGCTGTGGCGCAGAGCTGAGAACTCGTGGGCGCCGCAGGGCACGGAGCCCAGGGAGCTGTCCGGGCGCGCAGCAGCCATACACGCGGGCCACTGGCCTGTGGATGGGTAGGAGTCCGGAGGGGCGGCGGGGTCACTCGGCGGCTCCTGGTGCCTCCGCTGCCTGCCACGGCCTTTGCTCCCCGCGCTCCGGCTCTTTCTCTTGGTAGGGGAACTCGGAAAAACTTAATATGTACAGATTCTCTAGACCTTCTTGATTCTTTCTAGGCCTTAATGTAGATTTAGAGAATTATAAATTCTTGGAACAGAAAATTTGCATTAAAAACGTCTTCCCCGGTGGTGTTTAGGCAGCCCATCTACAGACAGGTTTTTTTTTTTTTCCTTACTCTAATGGCCAGAGTCCGTCCTTCCTTCCTTCCTTTTTCATCCTTTCTTTCTTTCTTTCTTTCACTCTTTCTCTTTCTTTCTTTCTTTCTTTTTCTTTCTTTCTTTCTTTCTCTTTCTTTCTTTCTTTCTTTCTCTTTCTAATAAGATACAGAGTCTCACTATGTTGCCCAGGCTGCTCTCAAACTCCTGGCTTGAAGCAATCCTCCTGCCTCAGCCTCTTGAGTACTTGGGCTTACAGGTGTGCACCACCATGCCCAGCTTGATGGCCAGATTTTTATTTTTTATTTTTTTTTTAGCTGGAGTCTTATTCTGTTGCTCAGGCTGGAGTGCAGTGGCACAATCTCAGCTCACTGCAACCTCCACCTCCCGGGTTCAAGAGATTCTCCTGCCTCAGCCTCCCAGGTAGCTGGGATTACAGGTGCATGCCACCATGCCTGGCTAATTTTTGTATTTTTAGTAGAGACAGTGTTTCACCATGTTGGCCAGGGTGATCTCAAACTCCTGACCTCAGGTAATCCGCTCACCTCAGCCTCCCAAAGTGCTGAGGTTACAGGCATGAGCCACTGTGCCCAGCCTTGATGGCCAGATTTTTTACTCATCCCTATTTCCCTCCTTCTCAGTCTACTGCATTTTGGTTTCTTCCCAACCTAACTGCTACACCAAAAGCTCGTGCTATAGTAACCAAGATCTTCACGTCACTGAATCCAATGAACATTTCAGTCCTCCTTTCTTTTTTTAAAAAAATTTATTGGCACTGAGTCTCACACTATTGCCGAGGCTGGAGTGCAGTGGCATGATCTCGGCTCACTGCAGCCTCCACCTCCAAGAGATTCTCCTGCCTCAGCCTCCTGAGTAGCTGGGATTACATGCACGTGCCACATGCCTGGCTAATTTTTGTGTTTTTAGTAGAGAACGGGCTTTCACGATGTTGCCCAGGCTGGTCTTGAACTCCTGGGCTGAAGCCGTTCACCTGCCTCAGCCTCCCAAAGTGCAGGGATTCCATGTGTGAGCCACTATGCTCAGCCTCCAGTCCTCCTTTTAAATGACAAGATTCACCACTTACATTTCCTTTTTCTGGAGACATTCTCTACTTTGTATTCCATGATAACAAAAAAAATAGTATCTTGGTTTGTCCTCTTTTATCAACTGCTTGTTTTAAATCTTTTAGGCTGGGCACAATGGCTCACACCTATACTCCTAGTATTTTGGGAGGCCGAGGTGGGCAGATCACTTGAGCTCAGGAGTTCAAGATCAGCCTGGGCAACATAGTGAAAGCCTGTCTCTACTAAAACAAAAAAATAGCTATGTGTGGTGATGTGTGCCTGTGGTCCCAGCTACTCAGGAGGCTGAAGTGAGGCGGGAGGATCAGCTGAGCTCGGGAGGCAGAGATTTGCAGTGAGCTGAGATCATGCCACTCTATTCCAGTCTGGGTGACAGAGCAAGACTCTGTCTCAAAAAAAGAAAAGTGATTCCACAGAACCCAATGCTGCCTTATCGTAACATTTCTATAATTGTTGACTTATTCTCTTTATTATTTTTTTATTTTTAAAAATAGGATCACAGCTGGGTGCAGTGACTCACACTTGTAATCCCAGCACTTTGGGAGGCCAAGGTGGGTGGATCTCAGGAGTTTGAGACCAGCCTGGCCAACACAGTGAAACCCCGTCTCTACTAAAAATAGCTGGGCGTGGTGACGGACACAGTTTCAGTGAACTGAGATTGTGCCACTGCATTCCAGCCTGGCGACTGAGCTAGACTCCATCTCAAAAAAAAAAAAAAAAAATAGAATCTCACAGAATCTCACTCTGTTGCCCAGGCTGGAGTACAGTGGTGTGATCTCGCCTCACTACAACCTCCACCTCGTGGGTTCAAGTGATTCTCCCTCCTCAGCCTCCCGAATGGCTAGGAATACAGGTGCCACCACACCCAGCTAATTTTTGTATTTTTAGTAGAGACAGGGTTTTGCCATTTTGGCCAGGCTGGTCTTGAACTCCTGACCTCAAGTGATCCTCTTGCCTTGGCCTCCCAAAGTGCTGGAATTGCAAGTGTGAGCCACCGCGTCCAGCCCTATTCTCTCTTTCTAAATAGTAATCTCTCCACCTGGAACATAGTAAGTATAAAATAAATATCTGTTGAGTAAATGAGTGAATATTGAATGAGCTGGTCCACAAGATAGATGTAACTGAGCTTCAGTTAAGCTAATCCTAGTGCTTGTTATCCCATTGTTTTTTTTTAATTTAGGGAGATTTTGTATCTCTTTAGGAGGATTCTGACCCCAAAGTAACATGCTCTATAGTGTTTTGTCAAAGACACTACTGGCCAAGCACGGTGACTCAAGCCTGTAGTCCCAGCACTTTGGGAGGCTGAGGTGGGTGGATCACAAGGTCAGGAGATCAAGACCATCCTGGCCAACATGGTGAAACCCTATCTCTACTTAACATACAAAAATTAGGTGGGTGTGGTGGCAGGTGCCTGTCATCCCAGCTACTCAGGAGGTTGAGACAGGAGAATCCCTTGAACCCAGGAGGTGGAGGTTGCAGTGAGCCAAGATCATGCCACTGAACTCCAGCCTGGCAGCAGAGTGAGACTCCTCATCTAAAAAAAAAAAACACTACTAACTGAGAAAGCAAATGTAAGCACAAAACCAAAGTCCGTGCCCCCTCAAAAAACAAAATTCAAAACAAGGTAAAATCCTGATGCAGCTACATCTGCATAAAGATACTTTAAGATAATGGACCTAACTAATACACAGTTGCTCTTCTGTTCCAGGGTTAAAACTTCCCTTCCTGAACTGCCCACTAAGCTCAGCATTCAACTGAATGGCAACTTTCTAAAAGCCCTAGATATCCTGAAAACCAACAGATTTTCATGTGGCCAGAGGCCAATGACAAGAGCTAGGATTAAAATTCTAGGAAGGTGGAACCCCTTTCCCGCCACCAGGATGCTGTCTGGCTACTTCCTCAGTCTCCATCATTAGAAGTGGCATCCTGGTCTATAACCAAAACTTAGGTCCAAAAGTAGTGCCTTCCAGCAGCTGTCTTGCCCAGCTTCAGCTCTCACAAGGGCTCCTGGATGTGGATCCATTTTTTATGGGAGTGGAGAGGACACTTAGAGAACCACTGTGTGTGTTGAGCATGAAAGAGAGAACAGCAACACTTCGCCCAACTGCCACAGGTCTGGTCCACCTCGAGCAACATACTCTGTAGGAGTGGAACAATTCTATGGCACAGAGCACATCCAACTTCCTGGCCATGAGGAACTTGACAGCTACATTCCAAGACAACGGGGAGATACTGTACTGAACTGTCCACTTGTTAATCTCTTCGAGAAACTGCTTGGTAGCCTGTTTGACAAAGAAAGAAAGAATAATTAGTAAGAAGAGAACATATTTATGGAGTTAAAAAGCAAACAAGCAAGTAAAAACTATCATTCCTTCCCCAGGGAAGTCTGAACGCAGTTTACTACAGGGAGCAGGGAAAGAGTATATATTGTATGGAAAAGAAGAGTAGAAAAGTAACCAAATGGCCAGATGCAGTGGTTTACGCTTGTAATCTCAGCACTTTGGGAGGCCAAGGTGGGAGAATCACTTGAGGTCAGGAGTTCGAGACTAGCCTGACCAAAGTGGTGAAACTTCATCTCTACTAAAAATTCAAAACTAGCCCAATGTCATGGCACACGCCGGTAATCCCAGCTGCTTGGGAGGCTGAAGCAGAAGAATGTCTCGAAACCAAGAGGCAGAGGTTGCAGTGAGCCGAGATCATGTCACTTCACTCCAGTCTGGGCAACAAGAGTGAAACTGTCTCAAAAAAAAAAAAAAAAAAGTGGCCGGGCCTTCCGAAGGATTACTGCCTGATGCGCAGTGTGGTACAGCAGTCTCAGCTGCCGCTTTGGTCCCACAGGCCAACTGGACACAGCAAAAGAATCCAAAAATGGTTTCGGCTTTGGAATTTGAGAGTAGTAAAACTGTTAAGAATTTAACAAATCAAAAGAGCAACTATTCTTTGTGCTGACTGACCTCACTGGACAAAAGATGAGTCACAGCTTAGAAAATATTTCAACTCCAGGTCAGTGGTTTGAATCTGTCTGTGCTTACGAAACACAAGTTGTTAACACCTGGCAGCTAAGGAAGAGCTGGAGTTCAAACAGCTCTGGTCTTCCTTTGGGATAAGGTCTGAACTGATATGGAGAAACTAACATTACCACTTAAAACCCTCCTTAACCGGCTTTTCAGGTAAGGGTAAGATTTGTTTTGTTTTGCTTTTTTGAGACAAGGTCTTGCTCTGTCACCAAGGATGGAGTGCATTGGCATGGTCACTGCTCACTAAGAGCCTCAACCTCCTGGGCTCAATTGATCCTCCTGCCTCAGCCTCCTGAGTAGCTGAGACTACACGCATGTGTCACCATGCCTGGCTAACTTTTGCATTTTTTAGTAGAAATGGGGTTTCTCCATGTAGCCCAGCCTGGTCTCAAACTTCTGGGCTCAAGCAATCCACTGGCCTTAGCCCCCCAAAGTGCTGGGATTACAGGTGTGAGCCACTGCACCTGGCCTCAAGGGTAAGATTTGTTCCTGCATAGTCAAAAAGCATATTATAATTACATACTTCTCCCACAGTCATGTTTAAATAAATAAAAACAAGACTCGACTATGGCCATGAAGATAAAGATACTAGAGAACTTGCTATAAAACAACTGAGAAAGTTGTCAATTAAGCAGGGTATGCTCTGGACACCATTCACTGGTGTTGAAATAATGGTATCAGAAAGAATAAAACCAACAACACAG